>VNKC01004155.1:0-120572 GCA_008042775.1 Drosophila pectinifera | reverse complement strand
GATAGCCAAATACTGGGCTAAACACTAAAAATTTAAAATCGACAGTAAACCTCGGCGGGGGTAAGCGTTATGGTGAGGCCTGTATGTCGGCTGCAGGAGTTGAAAATCCAAAGTTTTTTAAAACTACGTTGGATAAAACTCACTATCTAGAGATTTTTAAACCAAATATGATCGAAAGCGCGAAGAATGTGGGCATTTATGAAGATTTCCGATACCACCAGGACAATGACCCAAAACATAAGTCCGGCATTGTACAAGCCTGGCTTTACTATAATGGTCCGCACGTTATGCAGACGAAAGCACAGTCAGCCAACATTAATGTTATAGAAAATTTGTGGGCTATTTTGGATGCAAAACTGACCCTAAAGCGGCATTGATCGAGGAGCGGTCCAAAATTACCCCAGATGTCACCCAAAAGTTGGTCGATTCCATGCCAAAAAGGCTTAAAATGGTTGTTGACAACAAAGGTGACCAAACCAAATATTAAGAAATATATTTTTAGTCTTTAAGCATAACTTTTTCGTTGAAGTATGTAACTGGTTGAAATAAGCTGTGGCATTGTTTTTCGATGTTTTTTCGTTATTAATTAAAAAAAAAATATTTAAAAAATTATAAAAAATATATAAAATGAAGAAATTATAATTTTAAACATTAACAAAGAATCGTGCGTTTAAATTATTTTGATTTTCCGTTCGGTTCATCTTTTACAGGTATTTAAAGTTTTCAATTGGCGCTGGTTGAAATAAGCTGTGAGCCACTGTATATGTTTTTAGAGACTCATTAGAATTAAATCTTTCTTTATAAAAATGGAACAGCATAAATTACAACAACGACTGTTTAAAAGGGCTGACTGAATCTGAAAAAGAATGCATAACTTGCATAATAATGGCATTGCTATATCTGTTGATATAATTGATGGCTTAAAGCATTTACTTGAACGCTCTAATAAATTGGAAAGCCACGTTTGCTTATTTGTGGTATGGGGTATTTAAAAAAAAATTTAAATTGAAAATATAATAAACTATTTTGTGCCTTATTTATAAAAACATTAATATTGCGGACAATTTTGGGTTCAAAGTAAGAGGCATTATATATGATCAAGGAGGTAACAATACAAAATGTACCTCATTACTTCAAGTCTCTAATGAGAAACATTATTTTTCCATTAATAATAAAAAATATATGTTTTATGATATTCCGCATGTATTCAAATCTATAAGGAATAATTTTACGTTTGAAGCCCCTGCCGGATTAGTTGATTTTTATGTCATAAGAGAGGTTCACAAATGGGAACAGGGGTCAGTAACGAGAATGACTAAATTAACACGAAATCACTAGATCCAACTAGATTTGAGTTTATGCGGGTATGTTTGGCAACTCAGACATTTAGTCACACTGTAGCAGCGGCAATTAAAACTTTTAACCAAAACAAGCAATTCCATCGAAATAGTTCCGAAGCGGCAGCTTCTACCTCTGCATTTGTCCAAAAAGTTTATTGCCTGAATAGCAGAGTATTAACTGACCAAAACCCCTTGAAATGCGCACTTCAAATTAATATTGATTGGAATAAACTGAACGAAATGCAGGAATATCCAAGGAAAGTTGAATACCAAGGAAATGTATTATTTACTGTTTTTGGACTCGTCAAAGATCTATTTAAGGACCACATGGACCACTTTATATTTTTAAGTAGTCTAGTTAACCAGGATCCGCTTGAAAATATATTTGCGTGCGTTCGTGCAAAAGGTGGTAACTGTAGAAACACTTCTGTTAATGAATTTATTATAATAATTGACACACTTATGTCTTTGCACATTTTTAATTTTTTCCAAAATTCAAAAATTTATGTTGCCACTAGAGTTCGATTCAATTATATATTCAGCCTTGCATTGAAAAAATATAAATACAGGAGGAAGAATTTTCTGTTCAATTTTCAGAAATTGTAAAAAGCAGTGAAAGGTACTTTGGTCACAAAATTATCCATATTTTGGTCAATGATGTACCCATTGAACTAACCTAAGTAGATATTTTGTTAGATATATATATATATAAATGCAGATCGTTACTCATAAAAGAAATCGAGTATTTAACAGCTGGAAAATTAAAAGCGCCATCTGATCTTTTTTTATAAAGGTTTTTGAAAACATTTTGAACAATACTAAGAAACAAGTGCGTATAAGGAAATTTATTGTGGAGCAATCCGTTAAGTGCACAAATGAAAGCAGTTATTTCTCATTATGGTTTGATAAAATAAAATAAAATTGATCTTTTAAACAAACTGTGATAGCTGATAGACAAAAGATGCAAGCCAAACTCAGCATTCTATCTCATAAGTGACGACTAAAATCATATATGAACATACGTATAAAAATAAAAAAAATATATAATAATAATAAGAATAATATATTTACAAAATTTGGAAATTATAACGAAAAGCAATAGTTAGAAAACTAGCTTAGTTGGGGAACATGGAAATGATTTAATGTGTAAAGTTAAAGCATTTCAAGTCGACTCGAAGGTCATATGAATATATGACCCCATTACAATTGTAATTGCCTCCCCGTGGTGTTCCCTGGGTACCGATTATATACATTTTTGCATATATTATATTACATAATATTGAATTAAATTAAAAATAAGAAATAAATAATAAAATTGGTTTTTTATAATATACAAATTTTAGTAATTATTCTTTTAAATTTGGCAGAGAAATAATAAATCATTTCGGAAATAATTACTTGACAAACAGTATATAATCGGTAGCAAATTCGAGCGGCGATAATGGTAAAAATATTGGACACCAATTAACAAAGAGTATTTTATATTTTTATATATATTTTATATTTAATAGAAATATTAACATAAAATACATATAAATGAATATATATGAAAGCAATTTAGTAAACACCCAATATTTTGACACCAATTCCCCCACCCTTTTCTTACGGCTTTAAATGATTTCGATTCTTAGCTTTGAAATGATTTCGGCTCGAAAATCGTCTTCTCTTATTCGTTGTGTATACTCACACAAGCAAGCGCGTTCTATTTTTCGATTTTTACGCTCTCAACTTTAAGCGATCAGAGGGATCGATTTTCGAAATAAGCAGAAAAGTAGCTTGCATATTGCAATTCAAATGTATGGTCGTTCGGCATCTTAGTGATTGGTCGTTGCTTTTGCATAATGACTGCTAAAGGAGAAGACGTTGAAACTCCGGGATCCATCTCACCAGCACTAAAAAGAGATGCACGTCCTACTGACAGTTAAGTAGAGAATGAGGTATCAAAAAAATTGTAGTGCAATCTTTAATAGACTGCACTACAATTTTTTTGAAACCTCATTCTCTACTGTGCATAGGACGTACGATTGAAATATATACATATATGTGGGGTGTATTTGCCGCAAGGTGCAAGCATTCCAAAGATTTCCCTAGACAACAAACAAACGAGTATGAGCACGCTCAAGGCGCTGAAGCAACAAAAAAAATAAAGACAAACTACGAATAAAGACGAGCAAGGAACCAAACGACGAAGAGAGACGACGAGTTCAAATCCATAAGGAAGACGAAGATGAGAGCAACAACGAGAAAGAGAGCGACCACGAGGATCGAGACGAAGACGAGCAGAGAGAAACGAAGCAGACGCGGGCAAGCCAGAGAGGACAAACGACGACGAGAGGAGAGTTAAGTTTGGGGTAGCAACGAAGACGGTGGCACGAAATTTCAAGTTACTTATATTTTATAACGGATATAATGAATAAAAACTATACCTAATCATTTAATTTAATAAAGCAAAATCCCACATACATTGCTTTTAAATTCTATTAGATTACTTTTAAAACTAAAAATATATAATTATTGACAAGCAAGAGCTTTAGATATACATACATATTCGTGAATTGTTACTACTAACCAATTTCTTTCTTCTTGAATCCATTATTGACACTTTTTTTAATCATCTGATTTCACACAAATTATTTGACCACGTCCGCACAAATGTATTTATTTCATATCTATTTATTTTAATAAGAATATAACACCTAAAGCTTGAGGGTAAAATACAAAAAAAATCAAGTGAGAAAGGTACAGTCGAGTTGCTTGACTGTGTGATACCCGGTACCCAAACGTTTGTGCGATACAATATAACAATATAACAAATTTCATACTATATTTATATTATATTCGTTTTTTCATTCGTCGATCCAATACATCCCACAGGTGGTCCATCGGATTAAGGTTTAGGTGAGTGTGGTGGATGTGGCAGCACATGTGCGGTACCTAAAGGTGAAAGAATCCGACATATTCAGCTTAATGGTCCTTTTTTAGACTTTCTTTCAAAATGTTAAAGTAATACATCTTGTCCATTATTCCCCCCAACATCCTACGATGCGGGTGTTCTTTTTATCTAACTCTGTGTTAGGCTTTCTCCACACTCGCTGACGGCCATCGGATTGAAAAATATTGAATTTGCTTTTATCAGATGCTTATGCTCCCAAAATCCAATTGGCTTGGTCAAGTGCTCTTTAGCATAGGATAAAACGCTTTTTTTGATTGACATCGGAGATCAATGGCTTTCGTCGAGCAGAACGACAATGATAGTTATCTTCGTGCAGGCACCTCCTTGCTGTCATGGGATGAATTTTCTTCTCAAAGTCAGTCTTGACCTCTGCGGCAATCTGTGTGCAAACTTGCTGCTCCTTTATAGCGCTGCACGAATCTTCGGATGGAAAATCTGCTGAGTTCCATAATCTTAGCTATTTCGTCACAAGATTTGCCTTCTGTGCAGGTGAAGAACATTTTTGCGTTGAGCTAAATTAGATTTTGTTATGAATTTCATTAAATGGTATGAGAAAATTGAGCTTGAGATAAAAAAAAATTTGATTTAAAATCACAAACTACGATATCATACAAAAATCAACAAAACTACACTCCACGCACCGAACCTAGAAGAAACAATGGTTTTACAAGCAGACAAATAAGTAAAAATTGCAAAACTAAAAAAATGTAAAAAAGGTTTATTAAGCCTCCAAAAAACTACACGAATCTGTCTTTTATGCTAACTAAAATAAAACTAACGTAACTATAAACGGTTTCATATGTGCGTGCCGCAGCTCTGCACTTTCTCTAATATTTATTTGAATACGCCCAATCAATTATGTATCACAATTGGTTGTGGTCGTGTTCAAATCTATTAAATCTCACCTGAAATTCCAAAAATTCGTTCGTCCTGAAGTTTAAGTCCCGCCTACAGTTCGATCTACGCAGAGTTTCTGCGTCCTGTTCTAGTATGTTTCCTATTATCTGTATTTTCTGGCGGGCCGGTTGCCGGTTTGACTATCGCAAGTTTCTGGCAATTTACTTGCGAAATGAAGAACGGACAAATGCCTTTTTCTACATCGAATCGGATCTTATTTGCAAAAGAAAAAAAATAGTTGACTCATTGATCTATTGTCGATTATTTCACACCATCATCTATTTTGAACCCACCACGAATTCAGAAAATAAAATATTTGCGGCAACATACTATATGTACTTGCGATTTGGTTGACACGGTCGACTTATACAATTAATATTAATTTTATTGAAGAAGCGTAAAATAAGGTCTTAATAAAAAAGATCTAAATGTCATTGAGACCACTGAACCTGAAACTCTTTAAGGAGTGACAGTCTTTTTAAACCGATAAATAAACAATTTCTGCCTTTATTTGGCTTTAAAATAAACAATTAATAAAATAATAGACTGTTAAACTCTGTTTACTTCTGAAAACAAGCAAGTCAGTTGTTTGAGTAAGTAAGATCGGAACCGCAAGTTTTTGGTCAAAACAAAGTGAAACCCGGAGCCCCCCTGAATATGGCGGAAGTCGATTTTATTTTCTGATGGTGTGGATCTCCGAGTTTATTGGCGAGTTTAAGTAATCAAAGAATTGCCACAAAACTCGCTCCTCTGTATCCAGGGAGCAACATGGCCACATGTCCGCTTCTTGTTTTATCCCAGTCGAGCCTGCTGAAGGACTTTGGAATTTGTTTTAGACCTATTCTTAGAAATCTTCGCCAGGCATAAATACTGAAAGGCAGGAGTGGGGACAGTAATCCTCAGGTATCAAGGATGCTGCGGCTATACGAGACATAGTCCAAGCCGATGGCTGTACGCCCAGGACCAATAGTTGGTCATAACAATGTCAGCTTGTTTGTTCTTGTTTTGGTGGCTACTGGTGATAGTCAAATAAGAAATAGAAAATCGAATTAAACCAGTAGAAATCAATGTACTTCAAATTAGCGTCGCATAGGGAGCGTTGGATCGGAAAGAAACACGGAGGGGGTTTTTTAGTTTTAATTTATTTCGTAAATAAGCATGTTAAGAAATGAATTTGCTATTGTTTTGTTTTGGGGTTTAAGTAGTTCAGATGCCTTAAATATCAATATGAAAAATAGAGCATCCGCCTTTATATGAAATTGCAAATAGATCTCGTGCCAGCATGCACGGTACCCCAGGGTTTGTAGATGTCAGTGGGGCGTGAAGATCAGCCCTTAAAATGCACGGTATCTCAAACGAAAGGGAAAAATAATCATTTCGGTTTTAGGCTAAAAGAGACTGTTTCGATACGATTTTAGAAATTAAAGTACTTCTCATTTCTGGACGGATAAAAAAAAATTGGTTCCATATCGACGCCACTTTAAGTGAATCATTCCACCTCTCAACGATCGCGTGAATCATGAATTCCACGAGTTTAGAACTTGGAGTATTTCTCATTTCTCATTGATAATAAACTCTGTTTACATATCGATATGAGCGCCATTCGATTATATTGCACGTGGTTTCATATCGATATTCGTCTCCATATCAATACATCCCTATTTCTACTTCATGGCTACTCAAGAAAGCGGCAAAATTAAATGAGATATACAAGTTAATTGTTATATTAATAAGGTAATAATTTATTATTTAGATGGTATATACGGAAACATAACCTTTAATGAGTTTGGAAGAGGTCGTGGTCGCGGTGCTGGCATGGCAGGCCTAAACCGGTAAGAAAGGGATTTGTTGGACCTTAGAGCGGAACGGAGCGTGCTATTGGGCAACAAGCCGTTAGACGACGGGCACTAAAGAATGCGATGCGGCCGGAGGGGCAGCATCCTCGTCACCAGTGGCATGATCTGCAGCTTAGAGCCTAGCCTAATCTATACGCTTATTGTTGCAGGTATTTCATCAAAATTACGACGCTTTTAGTAGCTGTTATCGCTCAGCTTGGCACCGCTGTACCGATCGATGTTTCAGAAGTAACGAGTAACGGAGCGGGTCACACGACGCCATATACTCCTTTAAAACCGCTTGGATTATGGTAAAACTATTATCAGTGATGAATTTATGAAATTATCAATACCTTTATAGGTCGCATAAAAAGGTCGCACAATATTATAGGCAGTGTGATTCGATAAAATTGCAACATTTTTTATATTGTTCAGTAACAGACTTAAGTGATCTGTTTCATAAAAATACCTCCAACTTTGTTGATAAAAACTAAATGTAGTGTTAAAAATTATTGGTCTTTATATCGAAAGCGTTATTAACAGGATCTTTTTTTAAAATCCTTTTTGGCATTCTCTTCAGAAATTAAATTTCAATAATATCATAAATTTTCATTTATCATTTGCTGTTTACCAACTGGTGACCTTTTTGTATTAGGTTTATATACTAATTTAATCCTAAATCCAATGCGGAAAATTTTAAACAGCACGTTCTAATTGTTTTCTCAAAATCCTGCAATTGTATCTTAGCAAATAATTAACATGGCTCTTTTAAGCGAATCCGATCGGGACTCTAGTTAGTTCCTATGTCATTATTTATACATTGTACTTGTATTACAATCGTTGCAAACCTGACAAAGACATTTCAATGAAGCTTCCATATGGCTTTCATCTATGTTGTTAGAAAAAGAGATGGAAGTAATATTGGTCGAAAGATCCATATTATATATCTATTGAGTTTATCACTTTTACAAATCGGCGACAAACCATCAATATTTCTATTCACTGATGTCAATATTCTTAAGATACAGCTCTTTATAACTCTTTTGTAACTTAATAATACAACTTTGCTGAGATCAAGATGGCGTTCTTGATGAACGAAAAATAACACTTCATCTAATTTTATTCTTGTTCATTTTTAGATACACACATGCCTGATCAACGCCAACCCATTTGGCTCTGGTACAGTCGAAATAAAGCATATGAACGCATATATATGCATAAAGCATATACTGAACGCCCCTAGCATGGACCTATAATCGAGGCTTACAATATATCATTGAATTTTGTTAAAATCGAGTCAACAATACTAACACCTTAAGCTTAATGCATATGGAATTTATTACAGATTTTTTATGTTAAAACGAAATGGTTTTATAAAATGCATTTAGCAATTCCTTTCGATCCGTGTAAATGTAATTCCAACTCTATGAGTAGACTAAGACAAAGTCCTTACTAAGTGGTCAATTTCATACAACTGTAACCAAATATTAAATAAGATATTTACACTAGACTACACTAGACCATACCAGCGACCTAGAGAACCAAAGAACTGCATCCAGTGATAAAAAAAACCTATGCTCAAAAAAGATATCCGGTGAACTAGCGCTCCGGGATCTTGGCTTCGAAGAAGGCTAACGCGATGAGGCAAACAGACTAGCTCGTGGCAAGCTGTGGCCGAACCAGCAGCAACACCATACCGAAGCTTTAGATACGGAGGATTGCAGGTCGGCACTAATATTTTCCCATTAAGCTAGCAACGACGTTTTTAAGGAAACGTTGTGCTTCCTAATCCTTTTCTCATGGATATCCCATATTTGTTCTATGGGATTCAAGTCTGGTAATTGGGGAGGAGGCCAATTTTGCACCAAATACGAAGATTGTTTCGGCTCTTGTTGAAAGAAGAAAGTCTTCGGATCTAGACCAAGTATTAAATCGCTGTGTATCAAATTCGCTAAAAAATACTCTTATACATAGACTTATTAATTTTACCGTCAAAGAAGACCATTTTGTTGACTCCACCCATACTTCACAGTTGGAATCAAGTACTTCTCTTTCATGGCTTCATTAGCTTTTCTCCAAACTTTAGAGGGGCCATCATGTCCATCACATCTTGATTCGTCATTAAATATAACGGTTTGCCAAAACGAATCCGCCTTGTTCACATGCAGGTTTGTTTATGGCAGAAATATATCGCTTTCAACGAGCACGAGGTGATACAAAAAATTAATATTTTTTGTACAGATGTATGTAGAAAATAACTATTTCCGTGACACGTAGAAAAAAATAAAAATAAAAAAGTAGGAATACTTGAGTGTCCGAATTAATTTTGTGCTGACTGTACATAGATCATCACCACAAAATTCTCTCCAACTTGGATAAACAAAGGAAGTTTTATTTTATTGAAATTTTTTTTTTTTTATATTTTGCATGGTAGACATCATGTTTCCAAGAAATGAAAACGATTTAAATTTGCCAATTATAATAAAAGCAGTTGTAGTTTTTAATAATTTAATTTTTAATAGTTTCGAGATGGAAATTTGGCGTTGTTTGTTTTTGTGTAGAATGCTTTATGTTCAGCTTATTAATCCTAGAATATATTATAATATTAACATATAATTTATTAATATATACATTTTTGGCTGCTTTTATCAATGTTTTCCTTACATTTTTTGTATAATTGTGTCATGGTATCATGTGGCTTTCGAAGAGCTTCGGAAGTTACCAGATCAGCAGAAATCATACACAAGAAAGCGAAAAATGTGTCACGTGATTAATTTTAGAATTTATGTTCAGTTTCGCGAAGCTAGCTTCCTTTCTAGATTAAATTTAGATTTACATATACATTTATATAATATATAATATAAACCAATTCCCCCCTCTACATGCAACAAAGAGATTTATATTTAATGATTTATTTTTAAGTTTTTAAATAGTTTTTTATTTGTTATTATTAATTTGGTTGCTAATGCTTCTTCTGCTGCTACTCTTCCTGCATCTCTTGCTGCTCCTGAAGTTGCTCAAGCTGTTGCTACTGTTGCTGCTGAAGCTGATGCTGCTGCTGAAGTTGAAGCTGCTGGATCTGCTGCTGAAGCTGCCACTGATGCTGCTCCTGAAGTTGCCACTGCTGCTGTTGCTGATGATGAAGCTGTTGCTGACGCTGATGGTGATGCTGGTGCCCCCTCGGCCGCATCACATCCATTAGAGTCCGCCGTATAAGAGCTTGTTACCAATTGACACGTCCCGCACCGCTCTATGGGCCAACCAAACTTTTCCTGCTTGTTAAGGCAATGCGACCACGACCTCTTCCGGCCTCAATGATTTTTACATATATCATCTAAACAAAATACAATTATAATCTTATTAAGATGAAAATTAACGTTATTTACCTCTTTAAAATTGGCCGCTATCCAGAATACCGATACATATATGGCGTCGAGTATCGATATAAAACCACGTGAAATACAATCGTACGGCGTGGAGATCGCAAGGCAATCGTATCGATATGGAACCAGTGTTTATTAGTCAGCTCCGAAATGAGAAACACTTGCATTTCTAAAAATGTGCTTGAAGGATTTAATTTAGCCTTAAACCGATATTCATGATTATTTTTCCCCTTCGTTTAGGATACCGTGCGTGTTGGCACACGTTCGTTGAGAGCCGAAATAATTTATTCAAATTTAGTCCTAATGGCTAGCACCCGCCAATTTTTCGGATATTAATATGGTTATAATCTCTAATAGGGCGACTGGTTCACAACTGTGTTCAGACTCGGAGCTTGCTAAGCCTTCTGTTAGGGCTTATTTTCACGCCCCCACTGAATAGCGATTTTCTTATAACCTTTCGGAACAATTTTAATTAAATGTTTACCAAATGTTCCCCCCTCTACAAGCAACAAAGAGATTTATTTTTAATCATGTATTTTTAAGGAATTAAATAGTTTTTTATTTGTTAATAATTATTAATTTGGTTGGTTCGATCTCCAATATGCCGATATATCGGCACACGATCGGAGATTGGAGTTATACATATATATAACCTTTAATTTTTGACCTGATTTTGTATGGGATTAGTAGTTGTTATTGTAGGTTGGTCGACTGTTGGGTGATTTTGTAAGGAAACTGTCTTAAGGAATCCATACAAATTTTATGAGTTAATACTAGAAGAAAAGCTCCAAAAGTCAGGGTACCGTGCATTCTGGCATGCGAACTGTGCGGGGAGCAATAACAGTAATTGCAACCGGTGGCAGCAAATAAAAAACACAACAAAAATTATTTGAGTATAGTTTATTTTGTGGAGGACCGGCACTATTACAAAGAGGTGGCATCGGGGTCCCGAAGAGGACTTTAGAACTTTATTTTTATATTTTAATTCTGTAAAATTTTTGTATGTTGTTTTAAATATTTATTGTTATTTATTTTCTTAGTTTTAAGTCCCTAAATTTATTTATTTATTTAGTATTTAATTATATTTTAATTTATGTAAAGGAATACATAAACAAAAATTATTGTACACTTGCACAATGAGGGTCGATTCATTAAATATATTTGTGGAATGTTTGAAGACCTTAAAGGAGTGTCATTTCCGACTGAAATCCAGAAAGTAACTGGAAAATCTACCCCATTCTGGCTGTCCGAAGTCATTAACTAGCATATCCACTGAAACCGCATGGACAGTGCTTAGAAGCGATGATTTCCATGGAAGATGCCCTAGAACGAAACCCTTGCTCTCAAACATTAATGTATCAAAGCGGCTTTTGTTTGCTCAAACATACATATATACATAGATTGGAAATTGGAGTACTGTTAACAAGTAATATTTAGAGATGTAAGCAAATTCAGTGTATTTGGATCAACGTTGAAGTATAGCGGGTGTTCCGTTCTAGTTTGGGGCTGCAAGTCCGAGGAGTTGGAAATTTTGTTTTAATAGACGGAATTATGAATGCTGAATTGTATCTAAATTTATTAAAGGAGAATTTACACTCCAGTGTCATTAAAATGTCTATAGAAAGCGACATCTTCTTTTTCCAACAGGACAACGACCCCAAACACACGGCTTGGAAAGTCGAGAAACAGATTCTAACGCCTCTATAGAGCACAGACGTCAACCCTATTGAAAATCTTTGGGCTTAAGGAATGGTCGAATATATGTACATACATATGTACCTAAACTGAGGTGTAGGAAATTGGTAGAATCAATGCCGAGATGCTTACAAACCATTAAGGAAAACAAAGGCTTACATAATACTAAATTGAATAAAAAATATAAATATTAAATGCCAAACCAATAAACGAATACTTTTGTCAGACGATATTTTTATGTCCTAATGGTTTTCAATGAAAATAACAGCCATCAAGCTAAATTTTTAAGCGCTTTCTGTTATTTTTGAATGATTAATAAAAAAAATAATCAATTTCTTACTTGATCATTAATAAAATAATGTTTTTATTCGTGAGGTACCTCGCAACGAACACCTTCGTGAATCACTGTATGTTCCTTTAGTTTCGATTGTTTGCTTAAATTAGGATTTAAAACAAACTGTGCAGTGTGTTGTGAATGTCGATGTTCTTTATAATGTTAAGTATGTTAGTGGGCCGGCTTCTTTAAGCCACGACCCTAACCCTGAGCTAGCCGAGACAACATTTTAAAAAGAAATTTCGGCCTGCCAAATTTTGCAACTCCTTAAATGTCCCCGCTTAATGATGTTCTATTGTTGATAACATCAACCAGTCCGGGGTTACTGTTTGCTGCTTTCAAAGCAATTGTTGTTTGCAAACAAAGAACAACTGCTCAAACCCAATAATTCTGTTTACGCAGTCTGAACTCTCATTTTGTGTTCCTACGTTCCTTCGATATCGATAGCTATCGTTAGTTTACATGTTAGAGATGGGCATGGATCGTGATTTTTCGTGTCACACTTGGGCGTGAGTTTTCTTTTATCTCAGAATTGGCACAAAAAAACCAGTATTTATCAGCGCTATAATCTTACCATACAAACAGTTTTCTCTAAATGTACTATAAATTGTCAAATGATCCGGTTTTGGCCAATGTCAAAATGCTCCTGACTCTAAGCAGATAAATTCTCGAAATAATGGGTCTTTCAACAAAAACTGTTCTTCTTTCTAGCCATTCTTTTGCAGAATTCATTGACAGCCAACGATAACAAAATTATGTTGGAAGAGCTGTACAATCGACCGGTATTATGCCATTGAAAGGATAATTTGGAGCAAGAGCGAATGTGAAAGAACTATAACTTCTAGCTCGAAAAATACTTCATATTCCAACCAACTCGTCAACTACAAATACATGTAGCGAGACAGTGTTTTCCACTTCCGGTCATACACTAAACAAGCAACTTACTCGCATATTAGGCGCAAATGTTGATAATAATCTTGTTGTTCCGCAATAAAAATATGTATAACTAAATAACAAATTATTTATAAATTGAAATACAAATTATTTTCAATATTTTGTATTGAAACTTGTTGGACCGTGACATTTTTGTGTTGGGTTGGGTGGTGCCAAAAAATCCAGGTCATGCTCATCTTTATTAAATGGGCTTTTAGACTTTCGATATCCCCTTCCTTCTATTTATATCGCTAAAACTCGTACTCGCCTGAGTAGGACGGGATGAGGCAGAAAAGCCGAGTTTGGGTCGCGACAGCGACTTTCGACAACTACTGCTTTAAAAGCATATTCGAGGTTTTCCTTCACTGTTATAATTTTTCGGACAGATAAAGTCCCTGCTAAGAAAATTTGGTTTTCTCAAGCATTAATGTGAGAGCTAAATTAAAAGAGATTCGAAGTCTCTGTTAAGTCAGCTGATTTCAGAAGGAAAACATATTCTTTCTCGGCTATATTTCATTCATCGAGAACCAATTTTCTTATATCTTGACTTTACCTTTTTCAGACAGATACATGGCTACTGAGGACTTCAACAGTGCGACGAGGACCGGCCCTTAGACACTTACAAACTGTTATTATATTTTAGCGCCTTAAAAGTAAATGAAACCGGAGTCAAGTACATACTACATACATTTTATTTTATTCAGTAAATATTTCTATTGGGATATTTTGCAGATTAATATTAAATGTGTTAGTATTGTAAATATCATAGTATATTTTTTATTTAAGGTATTTTTATACCTAATATTATTCGTTTAACTAAATCAAGACATTAACCCTGTAACTACAATGTTTTCATTTCTTTCAAATATTCAAGAGATGACTTTTAATAACTGCAAAACGGTGAGCGTTTTAACATATGTAAATATGTCTCGTGATTAGAAAAAGTAGGAAATATATTTTCGAACTGTTTATGCCTGCACTACGATTG
Source organism: Drosophila pectinifera (assembly GCA_008042775.1). Classification (NCBI taxonomy): domain Eukaryota; kingdom Metazoa; phylum Arthropoda; class Insecta; order Diptera; family Drosophilidae; genus Drosophila; species Drosophila pectinifera. The sequence continues at coordinate 106,214 of VNKC01004155.1, read as the reverse complement.
GTATTCGTCTATATATATTTTATTTCAGCTTACATTTTAATAGCACAGATAGTTATAGTAAATTTGTTATAGATTAAGCTTTTTTAAATAAACAGTTTCAGATTTTTAAGTTTTCCATTAGCTTGTACATTTCGGGTAAACGAACCATATGGAAACTATTAATATATTTTTGAGTTTAGGCAACAGACATATTATATTGTTAGACATTTACAAAAGCATACAGTTAAGAAATGAGGCTCATGTACTTTCTATAGACTGATTACAAATATTCCTGTGTAATTAATATTGATTTTTACGCATTAAGTAATTTTGATTTATAATTTAATGCTTCGACTACATGTTCGTATTAGTTGATGCTAATTGGTATTTATTAAAACATTCAAGTACGGTAAGTATTTCTTACGATTGATTTTAATTAAATATTAAATACACTTAATCTTCTAATTATTGTTACCATTGTGGATGCGATGTTTATTAATGCGTGTATCTGTAAATCTGTACTGAGTACTTTAAGTATGTCTTTATGAGTGGGTTTTATAATGAGCCTTATTTGCTTTCTTAGGATGCTTTGTAGAAGTATATTTTTTTTTTACTTTTTAATATTTTCTATTTTTTTTTTTATTTTTCATGCCTTGATATATAGCGTGCGTCAGTGTGGAGCTTAGCTTCATGTCAAATGGCTTTAATTCATTTTTGTATTGGTCCATTTTCTTAGTAGTTGCAATAAGCGGCGTGAAAAATGTAAAAATGTCTCTAAAATTGAACTGGTGTGATTGAAAACAGTTCAAGATGGTCGTGAGTGAGAAAGCTTTGCGATTTGGGTACAAAAGTGATATGCTTCAAGAAAATCATTAAAATGTTAATCATGTTTTACACGTGAAATGCCTCATGTATAAGATTTTGAGCTGCTATGATATGAATCGAATGTTCATGATATTGACAGTTTAACAATATGTATATGTATTTATGTTTATTATTGGGTTTAAAGTGGTTATGAATCCGTTTTTATATTAATTGTTTTAACATGGAGCCAAACTGCATTTTCTTTGAACGTAAATGTCTGATTGCCGTGATTTTGTGGTGCAATTATTATGATATTAAAAAGGAATTTTTAAAGTGTTCAGATTTTCCCTTACACAAAAAGTATAAAGTTATATTTTAATGGTGTGAATGTATGTCTGTGCGTTCATCTAAACACCTAGTCTCGTGAACTACATTCCATATAGAAAGTATAGCGATTTTTAAAAAACCGCCTACAAAAATGGTTTAAATATTTCAATTTATGACACTGTATTAAAAATATCATCAATTATGGTTACTTACAGGTTTCATTAGAATTGTAAAAGATACAAACTGAATGTATTGTTTTGTTCAGATTTTTTTTTTTTATTAATATGATTACGATCACACCGATTCAAAAGTTAAACTAAAACAAGAAAAGGAGCTAACTTTGGAAAGCCGAAATTTGTGTACCTTTGCAGTTTGAAGATTGACACAACCCAAGACAAATAGTGTATGTATCGAATTATGTGCGTATATATTGAAAAAAGCGAAAATAATACATTTTTTATTTTTTTTTTCCGATTTCCGATTACTATAAAATTAAAACCTTAAGCCTGATATCATAAAAAAACGCCATATCTCAATAGCAATAGATGGATATCCGTTCATGCTGTTGAAGCTAATCAAGAATATATATATTCCTTATAGGGTCGGGAATGACCCCTTCACTGCGTTGATATAACAATGGTCGGAAATTGCAATGCATAATTATCTTTTTTTTTTTAGTTCTGTAATTTACATATATGAAAAAACATAAATTAATTTTTTTAACCCTCCAATTTACATGCATTTATTTAATAAACAAAATAAATTTATTTTATTAAAAAAAACGCCTGTTTAAGACACTTTTGGTTTTTCATATGTAAATGAAATAGGAAATTGTAGAGAGATGTAAGGATACAATATTATAATAGTTTTAGCTTAAAACATCCTTTTTTTTCATTTTATTTTGAAGTGTTATAAATAAATTGTTCTATAGCTGGATCTATTCAGACAAACTGACCATATAAGCTTTCAAAAGCCCCTAAATTGTTGTATTTTGCACTACTTTTATAAACTTTTCCCCCTTATTTCCCGTGGGTCATAAATCCGGCTTTTAAACCTCTAATGAAATCTCTAATTATTGCAGTAAAAAATATAGAAGAATACTAGGTATGATATCAAAAGTGCTCGTCAAATCCAATACATTGTATCTAACATGTTAAAAGTCGAGTGTGAGCGACTGTGAAATACCCGGCATCCAAAGCATTGTGAGTGACACTAAAAAACACATGGACATGGTTCTTTTACTTTGTCAAATTTATGAGAAACTGGAATTAAATAGGACGGAAGGCAGCAGCAAATGTTGACTAATGAAGAAAATGTAGCTAGGACATGTTCAGCAACACCCAAAAAAGAGATGTTGCTAGGAGCATGTTAAGCAACTGTTAGTGCTGCCAACTCAAATGCAGATGTAGCTGAAGCAGAGCATACAAAGAAACTGTTTTTTTAATAACTCCTATGTGTATCATCCGATTTCATTCAAAATTTTAGAGCACGTATCGTAGTGCATTTATTTAACATTTATTTACTTTAATCAGAATCAAGACTATAGCTTAGTTTACTGTTTTCATGGTTTTCAAAAGTGGAAGGGGACGGGGCCAATTTCTAAAACAATCTTGGTTTTAATCATTACACTGAAGTTATAAAATACTGCATGAGTGTTTGAACGAGGACTCCAGAATGCATAATTATGTACTACGAATTCTGACCATTGTTTTTGCATACTTTTCAAATTAGTGTGACCGTAATTACATTATAAAACTAAACATTTCTTTTCACACATCTAATGAAAACTCAAATATATTAAATTGGTAACAATATAAGTGGCTTACACGGTCCTCCGAGTTTGTCAGTTATCTTTAATTTGCTTACATTGCACATTGGTTCATCCGACGTTTTTTATTTGGCATTAAGTCTAAATTTATATGTCATTATGTACTTATATATATATTTCGAGGGCGAAAGTGGGAGTTGCAAAATCTTGATACAAACATGATCTGCATGCACAAGATAAGAATGTTGTCTCTGCAATCTGTTGGACATGGACATGGACATGGACACATGGCAAAATCGACTGGTAAGAATATAAATTCAAGAATATAAATTCTTTATGAGATCGCAAATTTCTTCATCTGCCTGTTACATACATTGTCGTTTGTCAAGTTATAATACCCTTGTACCGTAGGGGTACCGAGTACAATGAAGTTAATATGATTTTATTTATTATTATACATATATATGGGAGGTAAAAGAGTGCGTGGTCTCACTGACTTCAAATTTAGTTTGCAAACTTTTAAATGACATAATAGGAAAGTATATAAAATTTTAAGACTGCAGCTCAATTTTTAAACATAATGCCAAATAAACGACGTTTGGTCCAATGTGCATTGCTAGATGTTGACTGATTACCTCAAGTGTGCTATTTTTATTTTTAACAAGACAACATTTGTGGAATGGATAACTAATGGATAACGCATCATTTCAATTCATTCTAAAAAACATTTCGGCAGCAAAGTCATACGCATTTGTCTTTAATGTGGATATAGACTTAGTGGCTCTATCTTTCTTTAAGTTTAGGTTGCATAGTGCAAGGTGATCGTTGCGTGAGTTACCAAAAAACCACTACTGCTTGGAGTCCTTTTTTTTAGTTCATAGAACATTTATTTTTAAGATGCCATCGGTCATAGCCATTAGTGTATTATTTCAGGGCCTTTATTAACGATAAAAGTAAATAAAAATATAAGCATAATAACAAGTATGTTTTGCTCCTTTGAAAAAATTAAAAGGTGTAAATGTATTGCTAAAGCAAACTAATTTGGCACACAGACTTCTATAGAACAAGTAAAGAAGTTGTATAAACTAACTCTATAATACACTCCAATTTATAAGGATCTTAATTTTTTTTATATAATTAGGCGTTTCATTGCCAGTAACCAGTTGAGCCGATGAATGTATTTGTATGTGTACTGTAGTTATATGTATGCATATTGGTATGGTCAATATAAAGATGGAACTGAATTATTTTGAAAGAAGGGGTGTATACGGAATACTGATAAAATAACCGCAACTAAACAAACTTTGATGAGTATAAATAAAATAAAAAGTAATTTTATTAACACGAAATAAAACTTTTTTCGTGCTTGTCATGTCAGTTTGAAGACTATTTTATAGAATTTATTCACAAACTAATCTGATTTAATAAAAGAGTCAAGATAATTGACTATTTATATGATAAGGCAAAAAATCTTAAAGATTTATGTGCGTATTGCTATGATAAACGTGCTGGAATTATGGAATGTCAATACATTTATTGTAATTTTCGGTCAACTGACTAGATCGGAAAAATTAAAATTATTCCTGATTTATCTCAAAGTTTTATAATCTAAAACTCATAATAAAAAATGTTTTATTGTGTGTATAGTAAATCTTTAAATTATCTTCAGTTGATGATGAACTAGAGTTTTTTTTTGCCAAAAGTATTTGTATTGCTAACACGCTAGAGATTTGATTTGCGATTGTTGTACACAAATTTGCTGCTTGCTTCTGAAATACCGAATAACTGAATTGTCAAGATTACCGAAAAAACCCGCTGCAAATTCTCCACTACGCCTTGCTTCTCTTTGTCGTCCTTGCCGCACCCCTGCTGTGAGTCTTACACTTCGTTGCATCTGCAGCCTGTTGAATTGAATTTAATTCCCTTATTTGATCATTTATTGATTATTTTTTTGTTGCTTCGCTCCTGGGGAAAAAATTGTTGAATGCGTTAGTATAGAAATACAAATTTGACATATTTTTAATTTCAAATTAAAATGTTTATTTTTCAAAATTATAATATATAAGGTCCCACAAGCTCAGATGCAAATCGTCATTAATTTATGGGATGAGCTGGTCAATGTACTTAAAATAATATCACAAAAAATTGTTTTTCCCACATTTTTCATAAATTATTAAACACTTTCAATTGCCTTAATTCTCTAATGCTAAATGGACAAATAAAACTAAAAGAGAACTTATAAGATAACTGGAAATAGGAAGTAAACAAAAAAGTAGAATTTCAGATGATTGGAGAACTTGATCCAGTGATCAGTGTTGCGCTTAACGCTGAGATATCAAAAACAGCTTTCAACAAATTGTCAAATACTTTATAGTCATAGTAAGTCATAGTAAGTTAGGTATTCAAACCGAGCAAAATTAGAATAGTTCAACACACAATTTATCTACTTACATTACATTAACATAATACAGTATTATTACAATGAAATAAAATAAAACGTTGAAATTTGTACGATTAAAATGCAAAAGTGCAGAGAGCAAAGAACAAACCTGGACGCTTACATAAATCAATTTTATGAAAACCCTCTAGGCTCAAACTTGTCGAGACTCAGCAGCTTTAGTGATGACATTTTTGCTAACTCGCCGATTTAAAAATAAAAAAGGTAAACACACACATATTCGGTACCCTTCTACATCTGTTTCGGCTCATGCTTCTGCTCCAGATGTACACATTTCACCACGCACCTCGCTTGTTTTTTGGCATAGTTTTCGTTTTTTTGTGGGTTTTTTGTGGTAAGTTATTTAATTTACTCGGCTTTGGGGTGCAAGAGCAACTCATCTCTAGCGCTTGCGCTTTGTCATACAAAGTCCAGCTCGGAACGGGTACTGTACATCTTGCGTTCCATGGTGCGCTCGAACCATTTTTTTATTTCGGAAACAACCAGCACGGAGGAGGTGAGCGAGACCAGAAAGAAAATGTCGTAGGGCGTCAGTGCTTCTGTTTGAAAAACCATCTGGAGCGGTGGAAAGTAGACGACCAGCATTTGGCCGACAATTGAGAAGCCGACGGCAAGCAGGAACATACGATTGGTAGTTAGGCCGATGGTAAAAACACTCTTTGTCTGTGAGCGGCAAGAAAGTGCATTAAACATGTCGAAGAATACAAAGCAGGTGAACGTCATGGTCGTGTCCCGCTTGGTCTTGCCCAGCGTCCCATCGGCCATTTCGCGCTGAAAGACCCAGAGCGTGCCCAGAACTATTATGCTGGCGCTAAGAAGTACGTTCACCACCACCGACTTAGTGATCATGGGCTGCTTCACATTGCGAGGTTTTTGCTTTAGAACGTCGTGGTCAACAGGCTCCACGCCCAGTGACTGTGCTGGGGGGCCGTCCATTATGATGTTGATCCACAGAATCTGCATAGCGTTCAGAGGGTTGGCAATGTCCATTAGGGTAGCCAAAGCGATGAGAGCCAGGGCAGCGATTGAAGTACTTAGTTGAAAGCGAACAAAGTTCCGAATGTTGTAGAAAATGCCCTTGCCCTCCTCGATGGCAGCACTGTTGTAGTAAAGTTAAACCGGTTAATATAATACACTAATGTATTCACAACTCCCACTCCGTAAATGTGTATACTCACATGATGGTGTGGAAATCGTCATTAACCAAAATCATGTCAGCGGCCTCCTTGCATACATCAGTTCCGTTTTTGCCCATTGCAATGCCAATGTCCGCCTTCTTTAAAGCCACTCCATCATTGACGCCATCCCCAGTCATACCAACTATGTTTCCAGTGCGCTGAAGGGACTTTACTATCTCCAGCTTGTGCCTCGGCGATACGCGGTAGAAGACGCTCACGTTGTTGGCAACCTTGTCCAATTGATGCTCGTTCATTTGATCTATCTCCTGCCCGGACAACGTCTGGTGGTGTATGGTATCAATGCCAATAAGATTCGCTAAGAAATATGAAAAAAAAAACAAATCATGTAATGTGAGGTTGAAGTATCTCAATTGCACAATTGCGACTGCACTCGCCATATCCCTAAAAATATGTTGTGAATTCCCCAAGTTGAGAAACCTTAGAAGGAACGACTTTTGATTCCTCACCGTCCTTTACACAAATAAAGAGGACGCAGTTTTAAATTGAAAAGCGTTGATGGCTTCTACAACTTTTATATAGATTCTTTGAAAACAAGTAAGAAATCTGTAAGGTAAGTGTGCTCAACTGTAATATCATCGGTGCGTTTAATTTAAAGAACAAAATTTTTCAGCTGCGCGCTGATCTCCAAAGAGTTTGAACGCGCATTTTCCCAAGGCCGCATCTCCGGGATTTGAAAATAGAACTTCGATTTAAGAAGCACGACTAAATATCTGAATATCTCTTTGAATATGTTCGATTGTTTTCCGTCTATATACAAAAAATAAGTTGTTAATTAAAATACGTAATAGTGCTGGAAGTAAAACTACCTATTAAATGACAAAACAAATTTTAATTCCAGTCCACAAAACGATCGACTTTAAAAACAAGTAAAAAAGGGTACAGTCGAAAATGCTCGACTAAGAAATACCCGGTTCCCAAAGGTAGGTGCATCAAGCTAAAAAGCAAATCCGTTATTTAGAGACACGACCAGCTCAAGGCGCACAACGTCCAATTAGTCTTCAAAATCATTACTCCGATCTACTTTTAAAATAAAAGTTTTTAATTTAACGAAAACATTAACAAAAAAGGTTAAATTTCAAATTCGAAACTTCACCTACCGTTTGCGACGAGTCTGAGTGCGATTGCGAGCGGGATGGAAAGTGAAGAATTTTAATGTGTAATAACTCCCATATTTCTCATCGGATTTCAATTTTTTTTTTAATTTTATATCTTTTTACTTCAAACCGATAAACAGGTAAACGTGTCAAAATTGTTGAGTGCGTCAGTCACTAGTGTTGCTTCACACGGACGAACATAGTAACATACAGACAGACGGACAGACATACAGGAAGACAGACGGACATGGCTAAATCGATTCGGCTAGTAATCCTGACCAAGAATATATATACTTAATGTTGATTTCTACTTCTGCTGTTTCATATATTCTCAGTTGGCACTAAATTATTGTACCCTACGGGTACCGGTATATAAAGCTAAAATTCTATATATCTACAAAAAAAATTCCATATATACACAAAATTAAAAATTTAATAAAAGAAGGACCAACGCTAATTAGCCAAGTCCGAAAAGTTTAGTAAGTATACAAAACAAAAGAAATTAAATCGCTAGGGCACGGTAGTTTTTAAATTCTTGTCAATTTATCTATCTCTATCCGTTTCTGGAGCACCCCCGATATTACTTAACTTAATGAAAGAACTGAAAACTTGAGTAAGGTCGGATGATAAACATTAAACTTATTACACAAAGTTCTTCTATTTTTACATCGCTCGCGCTCATACCGGCCGCAGATGGTTAGTTCCGTCTCGAACCGTGCTTCCGAGCTTGGGCGATTAAAAGGATACCTCACAGCCTCGTCCGATCTGGCACGACTTATATACTACCTGCAATTATCTGAAAAGTTAATTTCAGATAGCTCTAAAGCAGAGAAATTAGAGAACGACGGACAATCGAACTGACGGACAGACGGACATCGCTAAGCCATCGTTATTGATGCTGATCAATATATTCTGAACTGTGTTTAAACGACTAATCTTAGTATACCTTTCAAGGGTATAAATATGTCAAATTGTGTGTTATAATTTTCAAAGGCATCTCCAAAAGACCTTTAAAAATTACACTTTTGACTTGATATTCAAACCCCAAAAAAAATGAATATGCTGTAAATAGTTCACGTTAATAAAAATTAAATTGAAGGTATTTGCAACGGAATAGTTTTATAATTATTCTTGAATAATCGAAATCAATGTTAAATTTTTTATGGGTCTGTGGTCTCATTTTCCTTTGTTGTTAAGTGAGCAAAACGGGATGCAGCAGTTGCGAAGCAACAACAGCGCCTAGACAACCTTTGTGAAAAGTTTTCGTCCCCATTTTTCATTATGGCGCCCGCATTATTGTCTCGCCAAGCAGTGAACAGAAAGAATAGACTCGCAATTCCAGGTCTCATGTTAAATATTTTTTCAGTCATCGTCGCCACTGAAGAAAATAATAAAAAACAGCAACAACAAAAGCAACAGGGTGAATACAATGGAAATTCGCGTCAAAATGAGCAAAAGGAAAACGCAATTCAGGGTCTTGTATCCACTTCTGCTTCGCAACCCGCTTAGTTCCCAGACAATTACACAGGCACAAAAAAAGTGATGGGGTTGATTTAGGCTCCTTAACTCGAATCTGTAAGTCAGTAAGAGTACGCTTTTCTAACCTCAAAAGTTGGTGATCCTTCTCCCCGTTACATAATTAAAAAAATAGTAAAAGTAACAACCACCACCATCCCTAACGCCCACTCTAGTAATCTATTTTCAACAATAAAAATTACTTGTTAGGCACCTCGTTTTTGTGCAATTCGTCTTGTGGTTTATTCGGCTTACACTGACCTATTGTTTTTGTTCACAATATTAAAAAAAAAAGACATGGATCAGCATCATCAGTCGAGTCGATTAAGCCTTGTCCTTCAGTCTATTCGTCTGTCTGTCCGTGAGAAACAACAAATCTTTGAGGTATATGTATAAATATATATTCATTTGTTTAAAAATTTGTCTACGCACACTACCTCCTTCTTCATGAAGAAAGTATAACTATATAGTCTATAGTCAATGCACAGCAGCAGCAAATCAAATTTTCTTTTGTCAATCGGACTATTACCCATAAAGAATAAAAGTAAAATATCAATAACAATTAAAATAATTAATTATTTTTAAAAATTATATAAACTTGTTTTTTTATGTGGCAGTGTAATGGATTTATTATGGCAAGTTCATTGAAATTGAATTTTCGTGTCATTTCTCTTGCTTTTAAATATGAGCTCCACTGTCTAGACCGAGTCCAAAGAGACCACCTCTTAGCTTGTTTTTACTGCTGTTAGTCGCTGAGTAGAATGTTTCTTCATCCTGTACGGTTATTCTTTTTCCGGGCAAATAGATTTCGATATCCAATGAAAACATGATCTGTGGCAAGTGGAGTATTGGAATTGGAGGAAAATGTATATGGGTATTTCCCCTACACATTACTTTTATCGAGATCGTAATTGCAGCTGAGGAAATTTATTTCGGAGCTTTCTAGACGATATTCCCAAAGTCAAATTCCAGCACCCACAACTTAAGTTCATCAGTGATTCTCTCAAAGGTTTTGCACATAATAGGCAGGCAAATTGGAAATGCATCGGCCAAATACCTCGCCCTGCTGCCGCCCCACTGCTCTTCCTTAGACATACATGATTACTGGAATTAACCGGAGTCCATACTACTTACTAGTCCAACAGCAATAACTAAGTAAGTGAAGACCTTAAGAGATACGAAATCGAACACAACCAAAGAGCTCCCAAACTAAGCTCGCAATCAATGCATGGAACGGGTCCCCGTCAAATGCGACTATGATTAAAGCCATGCAAACGACGATTGCGGGCCTGGGTTTGAGTTCTCCATTGATTCGGACACAGTGAAGGGGCCCCGCGCAGTGGGTAATTTCTGTCTGCTTACTACTGACTACGATGATGTCGATTTTCTCTTTCCTTTGTCTCAGGATATTAAATGTGGCCCCCCAACATTGAAAGTCCAAGAGAATCCGCCACCTGAGCGTGGCTTCCCTCCTCGCCTTTCCATTTTCAGCAGACTGCTATGTGCTATGTGCACCTCAACTTTTCCAATTTTCTGTTTTAGCTATATATTTGTCCAAAGTTTTGTTAGCAAGCAATTTTTCGGAAATCCCTCATATGCAGCAACATGAACTTGAATGTGTGTTCCAGACTCGAGGTTCTCACAAATTTAAGCTGAAAGAATTTAAATATGACACCTTCGATGCATGGGTAATAAACTCTGTGCAACACTGTTGATAGAGTTTAAGGCTGAATGATACTCGTTTGATTGGGTTTGATTGTTTGACTTTTGCATTTTTCAATTTCTTTCTCTACTATTTCCATTAGACCAAAACAGCATCTTAGATTTCCTTTCTTTTTGTTTTGGTTTCAATTTCTACAATTAAATCCTCCGACAAATTTTAACTAATCTAATATGAGATCAAGCCAAGCATGTTTTTACTATTTGCAGCAGATTTGTGCCCCAATATAAAACTTATAAAACTCTTAGACCCATGATTTTTTAAATCATAACTCTAACGTTGCCTGATTTGAACATTTAATTAATAAGTATTTTGAAAAAGAGCACTCTAGTCTTGAACATGAATTAGTAACTGATTTTAGAATTGTTAAAAAAACAAGAAAGAAAAAACAAAGAAAGAACTTAATACCCGGATTATACCTATTTTGTGAACGGGAACAACCCTTAAATTTTTATCTTATGTATGGCATATTCTTTCAGAAACTGAAACAAGATGCAAGCTCAAAATAACTGTAAATAAATCAAGTATGTTATCAATAGCTAAACCAACTTATGATTCTGAAACATCAAAGAATACTGTGTTTAAAATAATTCTCTGTTCTTGCAGATTTGAATCCGCCAGCCAAATGGCAGGCGGTAAGTTTCCATGAGGTTTAGTTTTTTTAGTGAGTATATTTTGAAAGTGAAATGATAAAAATGTTGTCACCAAATATGGACGCTCTAGCTCTTTTAGTCGCTGAGATTTCTTCTTCCGCCTGCTACATATATTTTCGGTTGACACAAAGTTATAATTCCCCTATACTCTTTGGTTACCATGACCACATTTAATTGATTTGGAAGGCTTAGCAAGTAAGTTAGGGCCTAAAACAGGAACTTCAACAAAGAAGGGGCTATATTTTAGTTTTGAGTCGGGCTAATCTTTGAGAGCAGTTCATAGCAAATACTTACATATCGCCAAAGCCGTTTCCTGTGCATCTCCAGTTACCATCTTGACCCGCACGCCGCTTTGCATCAACATTTCGATGGACTCACGTACCAAAGGCCTTGGAGGATCAGTAATGCCGACCAGGCCGCAGTAGATGAGGTCTTGCATAGATCTTCCTTTAGCTAGCGCTAGTACCCGGAGGCCTTTGCGCCCGATCTCATAAGCTTCGGCCAAAAACTCCGACTCATTCTGCTTTGTTAGGGGTACGGTCTGGGTGCCGAACTGGTACTTGGTGCACTGCGGTAGCAAGGTCTCCAACGCGCCCTTTGCGAAGAAGATCTCCTCCTTGTTGTTATTGTACTTGTGGATGCATTTAACGGCCATCATCTTTTGCTCCGAGCTAAAGGGGTACTCCTGGATGCGCACATAGTTCTCGGCTGTTGCGTACATGCCGTTCTTCATGGCCACTGCCACAAGGGCTCCCTCAGTGGGCTGACCCAGCAACGTGCCTTTCTGGATATAGGCATTGTTGCAGACGGCTCCGATCTCTAAGAGGTTCGTGATGTTGGATTTGGCCATCTCCACGTTGTTACAGTGTCGGATGTGGATCTCGCCCTGGTCGTTATAGCCAGCACCAGTCACATCGGCCATGTAGCCGTCGGAAGTGATAATAATCGTAGCCGTCATCTCATTCTTCGTAAGGGTGCCGGTCTTGTCGGAGCAAATTACGTTTACGCATCCAAGTGTCTCAACGGTGGGCAGCTTCTTAACAATCGCATTACGCTTGGCCATCCGCATAACGCCTAGCGCTAACGTGACTGTGACTACGATGGGCAAGCCCTCGGGTATGGCGGCCACCGCCAGTGATACGCTAATGTTAAACATCTCCGAGAGCGGCTTTCCCTGCAGCCAGCCCAGCAACATAATCACGCCAATAATAAGAAAGGAGTAGAAGCTTAACTGCGCTCCCAGAATGTCCATCGACTTTTGCAACGGCGTCTTGGGAGCCTCCTCGGCTTGCATCATTTTGAAGACCTCGCCGAACTCGCTGCGCTCTCCGGTGCTAACAACTATGCCCTTTCCATTGCCGCAACGCACAAGCGTTCCCATGAAGGCAATGTTCTTCATGTTGCTGTGGTCCTTCACGTTTGTGTTGTTTAGTAGGACGTCAGTGATCTTGCGCGCCGGCTCCGTTTCGCCGGTAAAACTGCTCTCGTCAATAGATAGGTCGACGGCCTCAAAAAGACGGATGTCGGCAGGGACGCGGTCGCCTACGTTGAGGTACACCACATCGCCTGGGACTAGTTCGCGAGCTAGGAACGTGTCTAGCCGACCCTCGCGCAAGCAGTGGCACTCGGGTGGTACCAGCTTCTTAAGCTCTTCCAGGCTTTTCTCCGAACGGTATTCCTGGATAAAAGCCACCGTGACCACGATCAGAATGGCAATGGTTATGCTTACGGCGTCGTCAAACTGCTTCATTATCACGGATACCATGGCCGAACCGAGCAGCAGCAGGATAAGCGGGTTCTTGAACTGCTCAATATACTTTTTCCAAGTGGGCTCTTCTTCGATAAGCAGCAGCTCGTTGTGGCCGATGATCTTTGCCCGGTACTTGGCTTCCGTCCATTTTAGGCCGGTTCGCACATCGACCTGCAATCGTCCAGCCACCTCGGAGGCGCTGTGGGTTGATGACTCCGACGTAGATAGCAACATTTCAGGCGTGAGAGTCAGACCCGTCTGCGAAAAAGAAAGATAGATCAGAAGTGTTGTTAGAGAAAATTGCAACTTTTGAGTTTAGATTATCACCAAGTGCAGAAACTTAGCCTTGCAAACAACAATCTTCTATTTGTATTTAATTACGTCCTGAAATTCAATTTAAAAGCTAATCTGTTCCCCTCTGCCGTCGCCAGTCAACAAGTCTCTAATAATACTTTTTAAGTATTGCAAAGTCTTAAGGACTCTTTTTTTCACCCTCACATACCCCACTTGAAGTGTTTTGGACCACGATTTGCCTCAGCATTGTCTACACATCCTTGTCTACACACAGCGAAGCGCTTTTCTAATTTCGTCAATATAACACGAACAAATGTAACTAATTATTAGTTGTAAACCCATAATTCTGAAAAAATTATTATTATTAACATAATGTACTTTATATTAAGAGCAGCCTTTCTCTGGATCCGTGGTTTCAATTATTAACGATATAAATAAACATTTTTTATGGTCTTTATATTTATACATTATTTTTCATTTGTAATCGATAGGAGTAATCGTTTCGGAGCGTCATGGGAAGATGTACGCTGAAGGCTTTGGGTACCGGGTATCACACAGTGGAGCGAACTCGGATGTCTGAACTAAAAGGATATAATTCGATCTTGGGAGTCAATTTAAATATATCTCCCACCACATTTTTATGCTTGTCTTTAGTGTAATCCATCTCCTGCGTGATTTAGTTTCATTTTTCACCTTTGGAACTTTAGAGGGGAATAAAATCTCATTAAATCCAAATTAAGCACCTCAAGCCGTGATGGGAAATGTATTTGTTTTTTTGTTTTTTTTTCGCAAAACTTCACGCTTAATTTTAGCACATGAGCTGTTATGGCACACAAATAGAATATTTCATTCTCAGATAATTATTTAATCTTTTGTTTTTATACGCTTGGGGGAATTATAATTTTAGTCATAAGTTTGCACTGCTGTGAAGGAGTAATTTTAATCGCTATTTAATTTATACTTTATCAACATCAACAGCCTAGTTGATCTAAACATGTCCATCTGTCCGCGCAAACCAGTCTCTCGGATTAAAAGCTATCTAAATGAAACTTCTTCTATTGCAGGTAGTATATAAGTCGGGTCTGATCTGATCAGACGATAGCCAAATTAACACAAAAATAATATAAAAAACTACAATGTCTATCAGAGTATTATTGAATTCTCATTGAATAGCGACACAAGGCACTTCCATTGGCCCCGAATTGCCTTTTTTTGCTGAGGGCTTCAAAAATTAAATTGCAAACTTGACTTGTCATATTTGGTGTAAGTTTGGCAACCTAGTTGCTGGTACGCCAAATAAACATAATATTATTTATGATGATTTGTGTATTTACTGCAGGCACTTGTGGAAACATGCCGATAAATATAAAAAGATTATAGGCGACTCGAGGTCAAACCGGTTTGATTTAAATAATAAATCGTCTAAAAATATACAAGGAACAACTTTTTTCTTTAAGTTTTATTGCCATATCAGTTCCCACAATCATACAAAAACACTTCTTAAAGGCACTTACGGCACCCAGGAATTTTTAAAAATGAAAAAATGATTGCTGATTCTAATAACCATGTGCATGGAATTAAAAAATAGGGTTCTACTAAATTTCCATAGCTCCACATTTAACAGAACATAACATTTTCCTGGCAACATCTGTAGTTTTTGGGTGTTGCTCAACATGTTCCTAGCAACATTTTTCGTCATTTGTTACCATATTCTTCTGTCTTCCGTTCTGTTTAATTTCAGTTTTGCATAGATTTGGGCTTATTTAAACAAAGTGGAAGAGCCTTTTAATTTTACAGTATCTGACAGTATCTCACAGTGGGTCAGACTCGACTGTAGCTTTTCTACTTGTTAATTCTGTGTGTATATACAAGGGGACTAGGCCGCACTCTCGGTGCTCTCGGTCACTACGTGGACGGCCATCGGACAAGGGGATAAAAATTACATAAGCTATCTCATTTGCAACTTCATCTTGGGCCATAAATTCTAACAAGTTTGATCATCTTAATAATTCTAAGGTTTTTCCCAGAACTTCAACAATTTACGTTGACTGAGTTCCGGAGCTCTACGATAGCTATTAGAATTCCCCAGCCTCTGGCGGCCAGCTGAATCGGATATGGACGCTCACAATACGAGTATTCATATGTGTACCTGATCTTCAATGTGTATATAAATGGCATGCCTGGATCTGAGCATTATTTAGGGCTTCTGGAAGAATAAGGAACTTAAGCATATCAGAAACTATAAAATCACATAAATTTAAACAACAATAGCCAACCCATACATACATATGTACACATGTACAAGTTAGTGGGAACCACTTACGTCAAAAGCATTGATGACTATCATTTTGGTGGAACAGAAACGACGACGGGGCGAATTCTTATCATTAGCGCGCGGGAGTGAATGCCTTCCGGGATGCACGCCAATCGATTCCGGCGTTTGACGTTCGCGGGAGCTTTTGGTTTAGTGGCTGGATTTATTTGTCACGCTCGAGGTGTCAGCATGAATATGGCTACCAATATCTAACCGCACATGGTACGTGCGCGGAGATCGCCACGTAGACTACACGAAGCCACTGGATCCGGAATTATGAGACACAGTCTGGGAGACCACCAGTTTCGCGTCACCCAATGGGTATGCGTACGATCTCGTTATGTTTTTCAGCACTTTGGCAAGCAATGAAAGTCATCCATCGGGAAATTATAACGACGGCACATACATGGAAACGGTAATCGAACTATGGTCACGTGGTTTATTGTGCACTCTAAGCTTCATCATCATCAGAATCAACAAATTACGCGTGAATACACATACATATATTCTCAGTTTCGTTCAAAGCACTGAAATATTCCGATTTTTATTTGATTCGAAAATTTATTTAAAGGACAAAACATTGTGATAGCTCGTGTTGAATAATTAATTGTTAGATCTGGACTATAATCAAATTAATTATGCTAAATTAACTGTTCAATCATTTTAAAAAAATTCAAAAGAATATCAAAGTGTGTAGTCTTGGGATGGATCCCTATGATATGATATGGATATCCCCTTAATGAGTGGTGGTTAGGAGTTAACTGAACATATCTTGCCAAACTTAAATTCCGTTTATATCCTCTTCCCAAAATAATAGTAGTGCCCAAGTAAGGATATTTAAAAAAAATCTTTCTAAGCTATTTAAAAAAATTGTTTTAATTTTCATCAAAACATAACTACTCAGATTGTTTATAATAATAAAAATTTTAAATGTTACAAAAATTTATTTAACTTAATTGTAGTGAAACTTTACACTAGATATCACAGCCTAAAAAATATCCAAGAATGACTGATTAATTGATTATTATTTCCATATTTAAGGATTAACCGTTTTGCCAGTAATTCACATACTGCCGAGACCTACGTCCGCAAAACAAAACTATTTTAGACTTAGACCATTTTTCTCTGGACAATGTTAAGCGATTGAAAGCATACTTTTTTTGGCAGACATTCTGTCTAATTCTTATTTTTACTGTTTCCAGGCTGGCATCAACACTACAGCTTTTTAAAGACGTGAATAGCTCGTATTTCACCTGCCTAACTACGCGTTCCACTGACCTCTTATCTAATCGAATTTTTTATCATTGTAGATGAGCAGCTTATAATTTGTACTACTTTGACGTAGGTTTTATTTATCAGATTTCGCATTTAGACAGTATAGTACTTGCCACCCTCCATACTGCCAGGACAAAATAATTTAAAGAATCTTGTAATTTTAATTATTAAAAAATTACTATTACTATTATTTTGACTCAAAAAAAAACTAAATAAACTAAAATAGTAAGAGATAATAGGTAAACCTACATAACTCGATATACTCAGAGGACAGATGTCGACAATTACTTATGTATGCGAAGAATTTAATTTAATTAATTGGTCATCACATTGGGAGCTAAACAACTGTTTGCTAGATCAGCATTAATATTATTTTGACCGCAACTGTATTTCGCTACTCCACTTTTTGGCGGGTGAGTGCCACATATTTACACATGTACATACATACATAGTTGAGATATGGTATTTTCGTTTACTTAACCCGTTTTAGCAATCTAAATTTAATCTGATTACAGAGCTCACTAAGCAGACAATTATTTTATTTAAAGATTTTTAACAATGTGATTGAATATTTTGTTGAATTTCTTTGAATCCACATTTCTTTGGAAGAGAAGATATATATAATTAAAGTTTGACAAGGTCAACAGTTTACAAACTTATTTATCATAATCGACACCTTGGAATATTTGAAGAGACCTCCACATATAGCACCTGAAACCTACTTATAGATCGACTAGTGTCTATCTTTGTACTGATAAAAAGAGTAGCAGCTGATCTAATAAACAAATATTTTTTCTAATCTTTTATACATACATTATATAGATTAGAAACATATTTGGACACAAGCTACCTAAAAGCATTGAACTCATCTGAAGCATTCTTTTAATAAAATAAGAGCAAATCACAGATTGCTAAGCTAAATTAAAATCAAATTCTGAAAATACATACATATGTATGTACATAAGTACTAGAGTTAAGAAACCACCAGAATATGGTATAACAAATAAACTGTTTTAAATTCTTTTAGAGAAGAAGCGGGGCAGACGCTTGGTAACATGAGATGAATTTCTGGAGAACTGTAAGAAAGTTTATTTTGCCCAGAAGAAAAACGGTAACGTGGCCGTGGATGCCCCGTCGATTGACGGCCAAGATCCCATATAATTTAGCGGAATGTGATTCCGAGAGGTTTTGGCCTTTTTTCAATTCCTTTGCACTGCTTAGCATCTACACACAAAAGCACACTTGAGAAATGTGGAACCGACAGAGGTAAATATTAAGTGTACATGGTATGTTAAATGAGCGCGGAGGACTGATCCAAGTCGCCGGCGTGGCGTCGGAAGTTCGGGAAACGACTAACAAAAAGTTATCAGGCAAGTTGTTAGGAAAATTAATTGATTGAATTCATGTACATGTATGTAAATTTAGTTGTGTTGGTGCAGTGGCTGAGAGCGTTACAAGACAACAGATATGCGGACAGGTAGAATAACAGCGGCAGATTAAAAATCGACGAGCCGACTCTCGACACAACGATCACAACAACAATAACAAGTAGCAGCGGCACAAACAATAATCGCGAAAGAACGGCAGACATGTACACATCAGCAGCTGAGCACAGCACTTTCTTTTAACTCACGCAACAACTGGAAGTGGCAAGGGAGGTTCAATAAATTCAGTCCCATAGAACTTTTGTTTCGTTTAAGAAAACGCGTTGCCCTTGTTTTCTTTATTTTTTTTTTACCCTTTTGTCGGCACACACGCGCAAAAATTCAAGAACAATGACAAATGCGGTCTAGCGACGTGTACGATCTGAGAGAGGAGAATCACACTAACAGCACGAACGGTGCTGTTATGGCGCAAAACCTGGTGTTTTAAGAGAAAAAGGTAAGAGAGCGGTGATTCTGATTAGACGTCAGCTCACGCTCTGTTGTTGATGTACTTTTGTGTACACACGTATTTCTGTACATATGCTTGTGGCTCAAGTTCAGACGATAATGATCGGATCCCACAGCTATCGGAAGTTATCTGTGGGATGTGATGGGCACTTATTGGAGGTTTCACTTACAATTGTTTCGCCACTGTTAATTACTCAATTACATGAACGTTATCTGCGGCGATCGCGGATAGTCCGGTATTTTCGGGAAGCGTTCTCTATTGTATGGCCTTTCAATTAGCATATATGCTAATGTTCACTAATGCACAACACAAGAGCTGATTTAACGAGTGCCGACAAATATAGCTCACATTTACAAGAAAATGGCATGTAAAATTGCAATCCACGTGTGTACATCCCTGCCACATCATGAATTTGATAACTTTCAGGATCTCGCTCAGTCTCAGAGAATAAAAAGTAAGGAAGCTACAGTCGGGTGAGCTCGACTGTGAGATACCCAATAATAATGCGTTAAATGAGAAGCACATTTATTTTATTTTATTTTACCTATTCTAAAAAAGCGTATTTTTATTATCAAAATTAAGCACAATTTAATTCCCAATATAGGTTGTTAATGACAATGTTTTTCTTGATTATAGTCTCAGAGATCTGTTGTTTCAAACAGACAAAAAGACGGACATGGCTAGATGGACTCGACTGGAGATGCCTTCTTCTGCCTGTTACATATATACTCTGTTGGCACTAACTTATAATACCCTTGTACCCTATGGATACCGGGAATACAAAGCTCTGAAGCCTCACAGAATCTTTTAATGAGCTTTAAAAGTGAAATAGAAATTAGCGCCACATTTTTTTTTTTTTTTAATTTCACCTTTTAAAGATATTTGCGATATCTGTTAATATGTGTTTATACCCAAACCGGACATCAGTCTGAAAAGATGTGTTTGGGGGAGTCTATCTATCTTAAGAGGACAGCATAATCAATCTGACCATCCAGAATTACATGTGATCCTCACGCCATGTGTTGAGTCTTCTTAGGGTCAAAGACAACCAGTGGTTGAATAAAACTATCTTTGTTCGTTTTAATAATAATAATATATATAATAATATAATATAATAATAATAATAATATAATAATATATAATAATATATATAATAATATAATAATAATATAATAATAATAATAGGGATTTCTAAAGTTACTCTAAAAACTTATTAGGAAACCCTAACAAGAGTGACTGACAGAGTCAAAGGCTACTACTACAATGACTTCCAATGGCTCATAATTAGAACAAGTAAGAAAGCTACAGTTTACTCGAAGCCATGAGCATTCACATGTAATGTAGTTTTCGTTTACATTTGTGCCTGTAAATCAAAAACCTTTGTCCGAAGAAAATTAAGTTTATAATGGAAATTAAAAGTCAAAGTATTTAATATTCACCGCGGATCAAAAAAGTTTTAGTGCAAATCATACCTATTCAAAATTCAACACTTTGTCATGTTTAGAAATATTGGCTAAGCCATGGGACAAAAACAAAATTTTAAAAGAACATATAAACAATTAATAACATATAATCTAAAAAAGGTTTAGAAAAGATTTTAAATCAAAATAATCAACTTTTTAGATAGAATTTAATGCATTGTATACCTATTTTTTAGATCTATCATTCAATTGCATTAGATGTGCCATATTTTAGTCTGACTCGCCCTTTGGTAAATCCCTATGGCTGTAATTAATGAAGTCTTTATGTCATAGCCGCATTAGTAGCATTTTATCTGCACTTAAACTCGTACTTAAACTTGTTTGCCCAATGTAGTACTTTAATGTGTAGTCTTAGTCGTAGAAATGTAATTTCGTTCCGTTCCTATGATAGATAGAAAGAAGTCTATTTGCTGTGATATTTAGATAAAACATCCAGCAGTAAAACTAAGTGACTACTTAAAAAAAATGACAGACGAGAATGGCCAGATCGACTCTGCTGTTGACTGATAAAAAATGTATAAACTTTGAAGTGTTGGAAATGACTGACTGACTAAAAGTATAATAATACTCTTAGCAAGGGTATTATGAAGAAAACGTAAGTCTTTGGGTATCCTTTTTCTTTTTAGTGTAAAATTAAAAATTGGTAATTTACCTAGATGGTGGTTTTTGCAATCGTGAACCCCGACTATACGTTTAAATGTAAAACAAGCCCCAAAATAAAGCTTAAATTTGTTTCCTTTGTATTTGAACACAGAAACTAGAAAATGGATTCAGCTCAAAAAAGTTATATTAGCGTTCTAAAAGTTGAAATTGGTTGATGGATGGTTAAAAAACTAACCAGAGACGCATTTATCTTTACCGTGATATTGCTCAGGTGGCCAAGCGCCCCCTCTGACGCGTTGATGTGGAGCAGTAGATGGTGCTGAGGGCGTTCTCGGAAACCTCAGACCAATTCTCTCTTTTACTCCATGCAGAAAGAGTTCTGTGGACGCAATAGATGATGAGCAAGTGCTCCCCATTATTCTGGGGCTTTGAGCCCCTTTATATTGGGAAAAACGAGCTTCCGCAGCCGAGGAGAATTTTAACGAGCTTGCCGGATGTAAAAAGAGGAACGCTCAAAAAGTTTAAAGCTCAAAGGGGAGGCAAGAAAAGAGCACGTCGGAGGAAAAAGATATTATAAAAAATTGTTCAACAAGAGTCACCAAACGTAGCCGCTAATGATGAGCAAATAGTCATGTTTAAAGTGTCAACCGAAGTCTGTCCATAACATAAAAGGAAGCTTACTTCGGGACATCCAAAGTATGAAACCCTTGCAGTTTTATACTCGATTTATTTTACTTACAATTTAAATAAACCTTACTAATGAAAGTATGATGCAGCAAATAAGCAAATTGTACTGTTTTACCTCTTGCCATCTAACACATAAAATTAAAGAAAAAACGTAGTAAAAATCTCAAATTGAGTTAAATTTTTGTCCAACTGAGAAAATGTGGACATGGTTTCTTTTTCCAGTACGTATTTACTCGGTTTATGTACATAGTTCTCTTGCATATATCTAGTAATCGAATACAGAGTGAGAAGAATCTATGTATCGACTAGGATTAAATTCTGGTTAATCAAATTGGATTCGGGTTGAGTTGGGCATTTGCATATATCACGGCAGCCACACCCGACCCATGCCTTGTCAGATGCGCTGCAGCCGCCGGGAAAGAAACGAATGAGTCTAGAAGGCTCAAATACCTATTTAGTATATGCACAACTTTGCAAGTATGAGTGTTTGTACGCTGAATGAAATAACAAAACAAACAAATTTCTATGTAAGATTCTTCAGAGCTGGAGGAAAAGCAGACTGGGGAAGGGGCAGCGCCATTATAATAGTTTACATCGCCAGCAGGGGATTTCAGCTAGGGGAGAAATCCCCACTTTGACATTCGAGAGTCGAAACGAGATAAAAATGGTAGACTGCTCGTCACGAAGCAAGAAGGGGGGAGGAGGAGCTCTTGTCTCGTCTTGTCCTGAGGTCGCATTCCCGACAAGCAGAGACGACACCCAAGTCCCCAGACTATGCTATGCATACTAATGGAGACGGGCAAAGACACCACGAGCCCACGATTCCAGAGCTAGAATTTATTTTTATGCAATTCAAAATGCACCGCTGAGATCCAAAACATAGACCATATGGTAAATCATTCAAATTCAAACGATGATATGCTAAAGTGCCTCTATCGTTTCTATGAATGATATTGGATTGTACGAAGCTAAAAAAAATATTACTTATTTTGTTCGGTTTTTCTGATATATATGATATACTAATTCAATTTAATTCACTGTTCTGATTATTGTCATCCATGTGCCTGATACATACATTTTATACTGGTATATATGGGTATAGTATAAAATCGTTATTTATAATCACCATTAATTTTTCATTTAATAGGTTAGGCCAATGACAACATAATAAATGAAAACAGCAAGGGAAACTAGCTTTGGGAAGTCAAAGTTTGTATGTTGCAGCTTGCAATTTGACCCAACCGTTCCTATGACAGCTATTATAAGATAAAGTCGACCGATTTCGATTAAAAGAGTACAAAACTGTACAAATCGTAACTCTGTAATCATACAAAATGACAATGTTTTTTCAAATATATATGCACAATAGTGGAGTTATAGATTTAAAAATCATGTTTTGAATTTTATTAAAATCGGACGACTATATCAAATGTGTAGCTGCCATAGGATTGTTCCTAAAAAATTAATATGAAATATATAATTATATGAAAATTTAAAAGACTTCGTAATTTTTAACAAATATGTACGCATATACCATTAGATATATGTATTTTTTATATTTTAAAATTATGTTTTTAATTTTATCAAAATGAGACGACTACATCAAATAGATGTCATAAAGCCGATCGGTAACTTCGGTTTTCATATACCAACACATTATACACCACCGGTAATGTTTCTTTCACTTAATGGATATTAGTTAAATATGTCTTATAGCTGTTGTATTTCCGACGCCTGTAGAGCATGGGTTATGTGGACCGTCCAAGGTGCTTTACTGTTTTTATTGGGCATATTGGTTTGTAGGCATCAACCTTGGAACGTCCATCTGATCTAAATATGTTGTACGTAGACTCGTCAGTGAAGATAACTTTGCGTCAGAACTCAAGATTCAACCGAAGATTATTATAAGTTTAAGCAAACCTAAGTTTTTGAAATCGATTTTTTACAAGTGTGGCTTCCTACGAGGTGTATATGAGGCAAACCTGAATTCATTTATTGTCCTACGGATTGTTTCTGGGTGGACATTGATATTAAGGGTTGTGTTTACAACTGCACTAATTTTAAAGGCACTAGTCAATGATGGTGCATTTTTCCAAACAATTTATTTTGGCTAACGGCCACTTCTTTGGTTGATTTTATTCCGACCCTCGTTGAACAGTTGACCGGTTTCTACACACAATTTTAGCCATCTCGGCTCTTTATATTATTTTTCGTTCTCCTACCGTAAGCTCCTTACGCGACATTTTTCATCGCTCGCCGTGGCCTCCGAAATCGACTATTCTGCGATAACGCAACCAATCACTGCTGTGCAGCCACTTCGATTATTGATTACACGACTAACAAAGGTTTTGACTTTTCATTTATGCTGCCGAGAAAACGGTTAAGAGCTAGTACTCAAGAACATGGCAAAGGCGAATTTTACATTTGAAGAGCTTCAAATAATCCTAACCGATGTCGAAGCGATGCCTAATTCCAGGTCAATTTCACCAGCCTCCAACAACTATAAAGAAACTACTTTCCATCCACAGTTCACAAAGTTTTAATCCATTGGCCGATGTGGTTAATTGGGCGCACAAAACTATTTGGAAGGCGGCAGCAGCAGAAAGACATCTTGAATTGAAAGCAAACCAGAGTTTAATGAACAATCCCTTTATTACGGAACCAAGGACTATAGACTGTTTGTTAAGATTAATTATATATATACGTATTCCAGATTCATGCCCGTCTATTGCCGTCCTCGAAAACCATGAAAATCGTATAAATAAGCTTCAGTCGTGATTTTGGATTTTAAATAAATATATGAAATTAATACATTTGTGCGGAGGTTGCCCTAAAAATCTGAGTGAAATCCTTGAGAGTTTTTGTATACACTAAACTCCTGAACATCTACATTTGTGTTGCCAGCTCCAATGGGTTCCTAGTAGCATTTATCCTCATTATTAGACAAACCCATCTTTATCATCCAATTGGACTCTATTTTGGGTCCGCACAGGGGTATTTATTGTTAATTGAAAATCTAGGCAAAAGCTTTAAAGTAGCGCCTTTTAAATTTGTATCGGGTGCAACCTGTTCAAAATTATCAAAAATTTTGGGAGTTCTCATAGTCTTTGAGATTTAGGTATTTATAAGGATAGATGGACAAGGCAAAATTTTCTACAATTTTCTAATTTACCTTATGGGGTCGTAATGCATCCTTCTACCTCTTCAATACATTGTCTGTTTGCACTAACGGATAATGTACTTGTATTCTATGGACATAAAATAGTAATATAAAAATCTTCCTTAGTACCAGCAAGACTCAATTGATTCGGGGCAAGAACCGCGCGCTTAAAATTAAAAAACAAAATATACACGAGATGAGCTTATTCGGGACGGCTATCGTGTTTCCATTGTCTTAACTTGCATATTTCGTTTGACTCATGACTTAAAGGGAGGGTTCCATTGACGGACTTCTTAGGAACCTGAACGACATTCTGAGTGTAAGTGCAGATTTAAATTGCATCCATCCGCCATATATGTATATATATATTACATAAACTTATTCCATTAACTCCGAAAATTATTTACTAAAAATATCGACCGAAAACGCTTATATGTTCAGATGTCTGCAGAACCCCGCCCTGTGCGTTTAATTTTATTTTCAAAATTATGCGGAGACATGACCAGCAAGAGATGCGCGTCAAACCCACATCAACCCCCAACAGCTGGCTTTCCGATGCCTCTCACCTGGTCAACTGAGGGTTTTAGTACATCGTAACCATTCCCTATGTCCGCAGCACCACCAGAATTGTCGTCCTTTCCCACATGCCTCTGCTGCTTCAAATTTTTACTGGTCAGCGTCCCCAGCTGGTTGTCGCCCTTGATCTTAGCATTATGATAGCGATTGCGGAGACCACTCGAAGTAACTGGATCCTGATCAAAAGGAACTCTCGAGCTGGTGTCTCCTAACGTAACCCGGCACTTACTCTGCGAAGGCTCAGCGCTTTGGGACATTCCAGCTAATTTTGACTGAAGTAAGACTCAATGAAGTAATGACCGCTGCCTCGTCAAGGGTCCTAATTTATATTAATTCAATATGGGCATTTCCGCGGATCGTACGTTCGCTCGCGTTAAATTCACCAAAAAGATAGAAATCAAACATTTTCACTATTTTATTTTGCTTTTCGATAACATTTTGTAAGTTCTATGTTTAAAGCAATGATGTGGGTTCATCGAGTTATAGTTTTCTTAATAATTGCATAAACTGTGGTCGCGAGCGTTCGAAAAGTTGAAAGTTAATATCGACTTTAGCTTAATCTAGTAAATCTGGGAAAATGAAAAAAAAAAAAATTATATTATTATAATTATTTTAATGGAATCTCAAATTTTAAACTTTAAGAGTATATAAACTTTGTTAGTTTCCTCTCATGATTTTCAATTATTTTGTTATTGATAGTCCATTATTAAGAAGCTTTTGTTTTTTTATAACTCTATTCGATTACTGAGTATTTTTGGCTTCTTAAAATAATGAGTGCTTATTTGAAGGCATCTTGAAAAGATAAATTTGTACTTCTTTGCCAATTCATTTTTTAAATATTTCATTACATTTTATCTTTAATAAATTTTTAAAATATTAGGAGAGATTAAAAAGACAGTAGGCCGTGAAAAGAAATGTTCGAAACAAGTCGATGATTTCGAATAATTGCCGGTAACATAAAAACCAAGGCATTTCGGGCCCGGATATGAGACATAAACTTACGGATTATACAACGGCTTTCGCCGGGTTTTGATCAAATTTAAAATTGACTTTGAAGTGAAAAAATAAGAAAAAAGCTAAAGATACTCGGAACCCAAAGCATTGAGGGTGAAATCAATTATTAATTTAATTAATTCACTTTGCCTATCATACACTTATAGTGTCTGAGATCTGTTGTATCTTTAATAAATAACTTACGCTTGAGTTACAGAGATATATATGTAGACTATGAATTATTCCTACTATTTTCATATTACATTTTCGATTGTTCCTAAAGGAACTTTATGACCCGTCCCGACTTAAACACTATATGCAGTAGAAAGAAGACTATCTGCAAAGTTCGATTCAGATATTGGACTGACGAACATGGCTATATCGACTCGGCTATGCTGATTAAGAATATATATATGGGATCCATCCATTTCATATTTAACTAAAGCTGCCTGATACGGATAAATCCCGAACTGAGTACAGACAATTTATCATTATTCTGGATGAGAGGCTGTTTTCTGAGCTGAAGGAAAGCGCACATATAAATAAAATCACACTGCAAATTTGCGAGACCTTGAAGTCAGCTACTCCCTTATACATTTGGACATTAAGAGCACACCGACTCCCAAAAGCGAAACTTCATTGCCAAAAAGTTTCCAAATACTATGTGTGCCTCTTCCTGTACACTAGGAAAAACTTTTCCCGTACACTGTACTTTTTTCCTCACTTTACTAACCTAACTGGTATCAGTTTCCCAGACCTCATGCGGTTGGCCGACATTATACCTTCATCTCCCGGGCTTCGACTGTTCATCCCCCTGCATCTAATGCATACAAAAATTAACAGAAACTTCAAGCTTAAAGTGGCATTTTCCTCCATCGGTGTCGGGGCCAGCGAAGTTGATGTATCTGGCAGATACTAACCACAGCTATTTTCATAAACTTTTAGCTCTGCTTCCCTCCGTTCCGGCAGTCGCACCCCATCCGCTTCGTTTATCTAGCTCTGAACTGGGGCAGAGACAAATAAAATGGCAGCTTTAAGGCTCGGAGTGCTGCATACTTTTGGGCCAAAACGAATTCTTGCTGACAAGGTGACTTACCGCCCCCAGACAACTCCCTAGGAGAGTGTCACCAGAAATCGCGCATGAGGATCGGGCCCCCAATCAAGTCTCATTGCTTTGGTCGTGTCTGGACCTTCCGTGTGCTTGCCAGATGGTGATAAGCTTCAAACAGAGGCGGGGAGTAGTCAATGTGTCCCTGGCACATGAGATGAGTCTCATCATAGGCTATTGTCACCAGCCACAGGCCACATAACAACCTGGGAATGGAGAACTGTCAGACGGCTTTGCCAAGCAAAAAAAATGATGCACGGTGTTTGCAGAACATCATAGAAACATGTTACAATGCTCATGCCTTCTATGTCGGTTGTAGCCAAACCATTTTAATCATTTTTTCTATTCCTAATCGTTAACCAACCGGACTTTTTATACCCGCTACCCATAGGCTAAAAGAGAATGGCAATCGAGAATGTATGTAAGAGCAGAAGGACGCATATCCGACTCCAAAAAGAATGTATATATATTCAGCATCATCAGTTGAGTCGATTTAGCCATGTCCCTACGTTGGACGCAGATCAGGTTTGTTTTTCAAATTTGGCCACTCCCTCTACCGCTCTCGAAAATCATAAAAAAAGCTTTTAATTAAGCAATAGTCGTTATTTTCGGTGTAAGGATAAGATACGAAATAAGTACGAAGGAAACGTTAGACCCAGACTGTCATCTTAGGTATCCGGTACCCAAGCTGTTTTTAGACCAAAAATTAATCCTTTGATGTTTTTTAACAAATTTCGATCTACTCTGAGATAGTTTAATAGTATCTCAATTACAGAATTTTCTCACAAGGTCGTGGAAATGTCCTTGACCAGAGATAAAATGGATACTGAAAAATGTATGTATGTAAATAACTTTTCATAATTGCAAGGATATATAAACATCGCCTTGCCGATGTTAGCTTACTACAAAAAAAAATATAATTTACAATTATAATTACGTAAAACAAATTGCGCATAATAATAATAATAATAATAAAAAAAACAAAACAAATAGAAAAGCTACAGTCGAGTGTGCTGAGCTTCTGCAACATCTACATTTGAGTTAGCAGCACCAACATGTTGCTTAACATGTTTCTATTAACATCGTTATTTTTTTTGGGTGTTGCTCAACATGTTCCAAGCAACATTTGTCTTCATTGCTCAACATTTCCTTTCGGTCCTATTTCCATTTCCCTTCGGTCCTATTTCATTTAAAATTTTCATTATTTTGAGCTTTTTTAATTTCACCCACAATGCTTTGGGTGCCGGGTATCTCACAGTCGGTCACACTGGACTGCTTCTTTCTTTTCATTATTTTTATTTGGTCGAAATCGGTTGTCTTATAGGTAGATGTCATAAGAACGGATGGCTCAAATTGGTAAATGCAAGGAGACACAGACTTCCTTCATACGAAGGGAGGAGTGTGAAGAGTGACTCAACATAATATTGTGAAATGTCAGTTAGAGCGACAGCTGTCACTTGCCTTAGATACTAGCTCTGAGTCACATTACCACCACATGGATTACTTACTTGGTCTTTACTTGGTCTTTTATATATTTTTATAGACCAAAACGACCAGAGTTATTTGTTTTTATATCGTATTATTATAGCTTAGTGCCATCCGAAAATTCCCACTGAACCCGCAAAAGTAGGTATTCTCGAGTCCACAAATTATATATAGCGATGGATTTGTACTTGATATTTGACTTGGAAAAATAGAAACGCATTATATTTTTTGTCCAAATATTAGGGGGGCATCTCTGTTGTATCTCGCAGATGGAGCAAGTAACAGAATATCAAAAGAAAGCTCTTACAAAGTAAGGAAGACCTCTGATAACAAGTTCCCCATTATATTTATTATATTTAAAGTTGTTGCGGTTTTTTGCGCTTTGCTCTAGCCACTTTTACTGGCTTGGAATTTTTTGATTATTAAGCCATAGCTTTTCGCATTTGCTTTTAAGAACATGTTTTAGTTACGGCCATAGGCTTAGAGAGAGAATGTTTCCAAAACAGTCGGGGGGTTTGGCTGACTGACACCTTAGAAGTAAAGGAGCAGTAAAGGAGACACATTCGTATAGTCGGATAAGTATATGTATATATATATTATGTATATTCCTGATCAGCATCAACCGCCGAGTCGATCTAGTTATGTTCGTCTGCCTATTCTCTCAGTTCTAAAGTTCTATGGATAAATCTTTTCAAATGTCTTTTTTTATGGCAGGTAGTATGTATGTGGAAATAGATTAATAATATGAAAATTGAAATAACTTTGATATTTTTAATGAATAAGCAAATACCATTTGTCGTTCTAACGGTTGTGCCAAATTACAAACTGGAAGGGTATACAAGCTTCGGTTTCCTTTAGTTAGTTACCTTTCTTCTTATTTTTTCTTTTGTGACGATATAGCGACAAAGCTTGACAGCATTATAATACGATTAATTTGGGTTTTAAATACAATCAAGCCAAAACACCTTCTAATGAGGTAAGATAAAAGTAACGATTGTACCTTCAACATCAACAAAGTTGATAACAAATTTTGTGACGAATCTATTATTCGCCACATAAAATAAATTAACAAATATTTAATTAGTTTCGTTATCCAAGGGTATTATAAATTAGTGCCAAACGAATGTTCTTCTGAATGTATGAAACAGGCAGAAGGAGGCATCTCCGACCCTATAAAGTATATATATTCGTGATCAACGTCACCAGCCGAGTCAATTTAGCCATGTCCGTCTGTCCGTCCGTGTGAAACAACAGATCACAGAGACTATAAGAGCTAGAGCTACCAATTGTAATGACCACATTTTAATCTGTTGCACGCAGATCAAATTTGTTTTAGAATTTGGACACGCCCCTTCCGCCTTCGAAAACCATGAAAAAAGGACTCCATAATTTGGCTTATCTTTTAGAATCACACTGAATAAATTCTTTTTAGATATTTAAACTTAATTTGTTAGTTTACTCTTATATGGGGCATGCACTTAAGCTAAGATCGAAATGATTTTGACATTTATTATTCTGTTGTACCTCGAACAATATTCAAAGTTTAAGTGTCCGTGCACTTCAAATTCGGAACTCTACGGCCCGGAAAGTCGAGAATAGCTTAAAGTTCAAGAAGGTGATTGAATCGTGCAACCCGTGCAACAACTGTAGTCGGTCGATAGTTAAATTCTTCTCTTATTCAAATGGACAAATTTAATCTGGAATAAAGTTAGATATCTTTTTCCTAGCAGACCCTGGATCGCTCAAAAGTAGCACAATGCAGTTTGTACCTTATGATTACAATAGGTGCTCTTAAGTGCAGCTCACCATTTTACATTTCATTTGCAAGAGCTTGGGGACTATTTCCGTGGACGTGTTATAAATTCATTTTGTACAAAAGCATCTCATGAATAAATATGCTTGTCACAGTGGAGGAATGTGAGTGTTGCGCCCATGCTTGGCTTGCGTCGCCGCCCTTTTTGCCTCCCAGAAGACCACATAAACGCCTAGGCTGTGCGCCGGGAACACCCCCAGCTTCTTCTCTTGGCCTCAATAGGAAACTTGGCATATACAATATCGAGAGTGTCTGTATGTCCTTAAGCAATCAATCGGAAATACATACAATTTCACAGGCAATGAATAATAGTTCGCGAATTTGCGAACTTAGGCGATTTCGGTATAACCTACGCATAATTATTTTAATTGATTTCAAAAGTGTCAGAGTAAAAAAATGTCATAAAAAAGGGTTATAAATTACTTCAAAGTTTCTCCGCGAAGGGGCGCGATTAGAAGGCATTTTGAGACCTGCAAAATTTTGCGAAAAGCCCCACAACCCAACCCCAGCTCAACTGTGAGAAACGATTATATCAATTATACTCAATAATCGTCCGCATAGGACTTCTTATTTTAAATCTTCTTTTCCTTAATCAAAATTTAAGAGTTCATAAAAGTGGGCGTGTCCAAATTTATTTGACTATTACCAAATTTGGTACCTCTTATCGTTTCTGAGATCTGTTGTTTCACGAGGACGGACATGACCAACATAATCGTAATTAGCATAACAGTCCGTCTGGGCTTCAGTTCGTTTATACATTTAGAGCTATCTGGATGAAGCTCTTCAAATAGTCTTCATTCCATTCCAGGTAGAATATAAGGCGAAACGGGCAGGATCGGACGATTATACAGCTGTCATAGGAAAATTTCTTATGATTTCCAAATTGCTGTCAGTCACAAAGAGTTACAAGACTGTTGACTGTCAGCTGCTAGAGTTGCTGAGTAACAATAAATTGTGTTGAATCTTTTTATTATAATTTATTATATAAACTCAATTATTTTATAAATAAATTAAATAAGAAAAAAGCTCAAGATATAATTTTCTGCAATGATAAAATGTAAGGAGTTGCTAAACAAAACCGTAGCTAATCTAATCTTGAAAGGTGACAACCCTTTGCAGCCAAGAGCGATAATGTTGGTGAAAATGTTTAAAGAAATTAAATCACTAGGAGTTCTGTGGATTTGAATTCCTCTGCAATTTTGTAGCAATTTCTGGAGTTCTCCCGAAATAATTATTTTAACCACCTACAGTTAGTTAGTTAGTTTTTAGAACCGAAAGGCTTTTCCTCGATCTGAGTACTAGGCTTTAGTTTCTCCTAAACCAAATCGTACAAATAATGAGATATGAGTAGACAAAAAAAAACGTGACACTTAAATAAGATATATAAGTAATCGCCAAAACATTTGAAATAAAAAATTTTTTTCAGTTGAAGATGCAATCGTCACTTTTATCTTACCACGTTAAGATTTTTGATATCTGTAATTTTAGTTTGAAGCTATAAATTGGCTTATTAGGCTAAAAAAGCTATTTACTATATAAGAGTACCTCAATACGATGACCAAGAGTAGGATTTATATGATTTGGCAATTGAAAAAAGCAAGAGCACACAGATCTGACTCATGATCTTAGCTGAACTAAGAATTATTAATAGTTCTAATAATAACAGAAAATTTTAAATAAAACAAGTGAACAATAAACAAAGTTTAACCGTGTGCACAAGATTTAAATGTCGTCACCAATTTGTTAACTTAGGCTCTTTTATTTTTTAGATTTGTTGTTTTGTACGGAGAGAGAGAAAGAATGGCTAAGTCGACTCGCTGATGATGGTGATCAAGAATGTATATGCTTTATATGTATACACTAGACTAACGGAAAAAAGTGGTAGAAAGAAAATTTTACAGTTCGGGCTGTTGAATGTAATAAAAGTGGTCCCAGGAATCTAATCCAGCAATTTTATTCAGACAGGCAGCGAAAACCGAAGTAATTAAAATCGGAATCGAGAATGTCAAGAACATCTTTGAATGTCTGCTCGTGGGTTTTGGGTCACTGTCTTTTAGAATGATCCATATGAGTGGCATTTCACGACTCTGATAGGGCAGTATGGTTTCCTACCTCATTTAAATGTAATTAGTTCCATCCATGATATCCATAATCCAATTTTAGACCCTAAGTCATAGTAGGAAAAGCATGTTCTCAGATTCCATAGTCTTAATAATTGCGTCTTAGGTGATCTTTTGACATATTCTCAAAACACTTTTAGATTCCTACGACCATAGGATGTTGCGTCACTTATGATCTATCAACATGGCACTATTAAAACTGAATTCGTGCTGATGTGTTTTTAGGCCGAAAAACATTTTCCTGGGCTCGAGTGCTCGTAAGTTAATGACCAGTAATCGCCTAAAGTTTTTTTGTAGATGTACTTGCATTGCAGCTTAGTTAATCCATTATTTTTTTTACAGCTACAGAATAAAAGTAGTCTCTTATATCTGGCTACTCGAATGGCTAGATAATCGGTGCAGTGTAGTGCATTCTGCACCATTGAAGTTCCAAGTCCTTGCAAGTCCTTACAGTATAACTGATAATTTTCATAACAACTAACCTGTCTCAGGTGATTTGATACGTTTTTTATATACATAATTATATATGTATAACCTGTTCATATAATGGTTGACAACTTGGGCATTTGGGATTCTTATCTTCATGATAATAATTTTGTTCGTTTCTGGGAATTGCGTTTGATAGTAACGTGCACAACATGCAAGAGTGCATTTAAACAGATTTTAGATAAATTGAGCATACACTGCAAGAATTCTTCTAAATAAATCAAAGCGGAAACTCAAACGCAGATATTTTTTGGAAATTAATAGGCAGTACCTCACTAAAAGATTGGGGACCTCTTTAAAATTTGGACAGCATCTTTCATAATCATATTTCACTAATTTCATCTATGCGGCATTTATGTATATAAATTTAGTAGATGTACCTTCTATAAATTGTGATAATTACTTGCTATATTCGTAGAATTATATTTATTTTTTTTTTGTAAAAATGTTTAAAAAAAGTATTTTATACCAAATTTTATATATATATTTTTACTTATATATCACATTTAAATTACTCAATTATCTTCCTTAGTTCAAAAGTGATTCAAAATCAACCTGCCCCTCTGTGGGTTTTTTTTATATCGAGTCACCTGATGCATAAAATGTAATATTAAATGCTTATGTAATGTAACCACAACTGTAATAACTTGCAAAGGTATTAAACAAATTTTCCCAAGGTCGTTTTGAATTTTTTTTATGAAGCGAATATAATAATTTGTATTATTATCTAGCACTGTATTATCGTATACCGGTACTAACATATTTTAAGACGTTTCTTTTTAAGTAAAAAAATTACAGATTTTCATTTGACTGAAGGCAACTGCATGAACGCCGAACAGTGCATTCGAAGTGACATAATTAACTATTCTTTTTATCGTACCTGAGGAGCGGGACTGTGGCAAGAGGTAATGATTGACACGAGTCTGACGCATGATCTACGTGAGTCCAGTGGCACTCCACCAGTGAGAACCAAGTGACATAAACAGGCTGAACTATTAGTTCAGCAGACAAGCTGTGGGCGGAATCATAGATTTTTATATTGATTTTCCAGGGCCTTAGTTTGTTTTTAGAACACTGGCCTACTTGTGAGGCTAGCTAGTTCTTATCTCCCAAACAAGCGCAACAGAAATGCTTGCCATACGCTAACAGGAACATTACGGGGAAACCCCGTCCTGGTAAGCAACAAGGGTTGCGACAAATGTCAGAATACTTCGCTGTCGCTTATCGATTTTTTCGCCTTCGCTCAGTACCCACCCCCATGGCTTTCAGTTGGCAGCCTGCTGCCCTTTTGTTTTGCTTTGTTGCCGTTCGCATTCTTCGGATTTTGCTGGAGACGTTTTTGGGAAACTGGATTCCCAACCAGCCACAAGTTGCAGGCGCCATAGGGCAGATCCGGCTGCCTGTCAACTTGCCACAGAACAAACTTACCTCGAGGACGCTGTCGCTGCCCAAACCGCAGATTTTTCTTTTGCCCAGGAGCTCTAACTGCTCCAACTGCTGTCTACGCGCGGTCACTGCCGTTGCGGCTTCCGCCGCCGGCGCTAGTCTTAGGCCTTCGCCCCTAGTCGAGATGACTGCCTCCTCGTCGTGGTCCAGAGCTGGGGACACGTTCAGGTTCAGGGCGGCTACATCCGAGTCGTTCGCATTTATTTCCAGGTCGATGTCAGCCGCAGTATCCGGCAGCAGGTCCAAATCGTTGTGAAAACTCAGATCGAGGTCTTGGGGCAACTTGGCGTACTTATTGTGGTTTTTCATTGTTGCAGCCTGGCATGAGTCATAGGGCCGGGGCCGCGAGGGACACCGAAGAGGGCTGCCGAACCAAAACAAAAATAATCACACGGCCGCAATCGATTTTTTTCGCTTCGCTTTGCCGCGTCAACAACAGCGGTACCGTCCGCTAAGCATGGCTTTCGAAACAACACAGTGCGGGTTTCTTCTTGTTCACATATCTGTCGATTCAGGACCCGATTCATCGATACGACCTACTGTCTGAATATCGAGTCAAATGAATATAAATATAGATGGCGTTTTTATCGTAAACACAGATTCTGGTTTACAATTCCGCTCAGAATCTAGCGGAGTCCTAACCCAATTGGGTCTTTGTGATGGTACGTGTCCACTAAAGTGACATGTTCCCAGTATTGCATTTTTTAACTATCCCACGAAATCAATGTATTCAGAATGTTTTCAACAGCGGACAGAGAACAGCGGATTTTTGGTAAACAAATTGTAACTATTATTTAATATCGACGAGATTTCACACCCCTCCGACTAAGATAATTTTGTTGTCTATCGAGTAAATATGAAAGCTAACATAGATAGGGAGCCAGATGAGTTTCGATAGCCAAGTGAAAAAGGTAAAGCTACACAGCTGTTTTGAGTGGTTGCGATAAACAAAGAAATGTGATTACGTCTTACAGCGCATTCGGTGCTGTACGCAATAGTTAACAGCTCTATGTAATTTTTCAAGCTCAGACAAATTTTAGGAGTGTTCTTAATGATCAGTTTATCTGGCGATTAGCTTTTCCGATCAGATAGCTATCAGGCACTTTGACAGTAAGGGTAGAAATCAGCCATAAGTAATACAAACTTATGTTTTTGACCCTGGAGCCGAAGGTTATACAAATTCGCAGCAGAGCAATCTATCAACTTCTCTTTTCACTGTCCTGTGAATCCGAATTCGGAATCCAAAATAATCGAGAACTATCGTAAATATCGAATAACTGCATGCATTCTTTTTCACCGATAACTTGAAAAATATCAAAGTAATGAAGTGTTTTCCTGATGAGCAAAATGCATATGCATCGATAAGAATAAATAGTAGGATACAAATCGTCATGTTCCATTCAATATTGACGCAGAATTTTCGGAATTTCTCTGCGTTCAAATCTACAAATAGAAGATACAGTTCAGTACTGTAATATTATTAAACAAAAAATAATTCTCCAAAGTCATTGTTGTGGTTGTATGCTTAAAACAGCTGATTGTGGATGCAAACGTGAACGCAGTTTGCTAGAAATATCGACTACATATCGATGACGAAAATATCGACAAATGGAATCCAGAATTTATTTATTCAAAAAAACAAAAAAAAAAAAAACTTTTGAAGATAACATTTTGTTACTTTTCAAATTTCATTGTTTTAATAAATCCCATAGTCGTTACTAAAATGGTTGGAACTACCGATGCCACAAGAATATCCATATTTATAGGGAGATTCCAGACGAATTGGCATCCTATTGTTCAAGATAAAAACAAGTCAGAGTTGTGATTTTCGCTTTAAAGTTAATTGATATATGTAAATTAAATACATTTGAGCCTGCTCTAAAAATTTAAGTAAATGTATAATTAAGAGAGATATAACAAAATGTTATACATGGATGCTGAACTTCTGCAACATCTACATCGACTGTATATTTTATACTTGTTCATATTACTATTAAATAATTTTTATAAAACAAAAACACCTGTTAACGAGGTAAAATAAAAAAGTAGTCTGATATTAAATTTTATGACAAATAATGGTTATATTATCAAAGAAATTTACAAATTATTTATTAGTAATTTTCGTAATCAGATAAATATTATAATATAAATATGTACTTGTAAAGGAATGTAAAAGTAAAGATGATGTGCAAATATTTATATGCTATCATGGGTACTAATTTTCATAGGTAACTCTATACTGTTTCGAATGACCTTTTATAAAATTGGCAAAAATGTAAAAAAATAATATTATTTTTTGTTATAAATTTCTAATTATTTTCTTTAACATAAATTATGCCAAGGCAAAGCGATCAGCATTATTATAAACCTTTTAAGTCGTTTAGAAGTTGAACTCGTGGGAAATCTACATAGCTTTCTCAGTTGTTTTCCCGCGTATATAGCGAGTTATCCATAAAGTGAAACATAAGTTTTCAGCTCTTGTTTAATATACAAACAAGTAGATGTTGAGCAACACCGAAATTGACAAATGTAGCTAGGAACATGCTGAGCAACACCCACTGGCAGCGATCTGCAATCCTTTCATTCACACTTGTTCCTTTCTTCCAAAAGTGTTCAAGCAATTTACTGTGGCAATCGCCCCATATAATATAATGTAAGGTGTGGCCTAGATGTCAGAGCGCCAGGTTCATATTTGATTTGCAAGATCGGCGCGTGTGTTTAAATCCCGGAATGAGTTTTTTTTTCTTTAAATTTGCTTGCTTAGTTTTCTCCTTTTTATTCAATGTATTACATTTCATTCCAGTTCTGAGAAAGTTGCGGAATGCTAAAAAATTGTACAAGGTGAATTTTTATATTTTTTGTAATTCTTGCAGACTCTCTTTCTGCTCTGCAGTCTTGGCGGCTTTTAATTGTCAAACGTGGTCGAAACTTACATACGTAGATTGACAATCGCCGCTCATTATGTAAAGCTGGTTGTGATCCAATTTCTTTTACATTCTTATTTACCTTGCTTATTAAGTTTTCTCAATTTTATTGCGCTGATACATTTTATAAAGACGCACCAAAACTCTTTCGATCGCAGTCAACGACTCCTATAAAGATTATTTATTCCTGATCAGCGTCACCAGCCGAGCCAATAACATCAGATCTCAGAGAATAAAAGAGCTAGAGCTACCAAAAAAGGGACAACAATCTTATCTGCTGCACGCAGATCAAGTTTGTTCCCGCCCTCGAAAACCATAAAAAATCTTTGATTTCGGTTGATAAAAATGTGAGTTATTAAAAAAGTTTCTGTTTATGCTAAACTTCTGCAATATTTATATTTGTGTTGCCAGCTCCAATAGGTGTTGCTCATCATGTTCCTAGCACAGTGGTCTAAATGCCCGTTGCTCTTCGTCTTTAACATCTTTATTTAAGTTTCCAGCACCACCATGTTGCTTAACATATTCCTAGCAACAGCTATTTTTTTTGGGTGTTGCTCAACAATTTTAATCAATTGTCAACATTTCCTACTGCCTCCCGACTTGATTAATTTAGGTTTTTATATAATATTGTGCCTATTTAGACAAAGTAAAATTGCCATGTCCATGTGTCCATGTCTTTGATGGTTTTGCAAATTTATCAATTTTATAATAAATATCTGGCCAACTCTCAACTTTAACTTTAATGAAATGTTAAGTACATTTTTAGAAATGGAAGATTATAGAAAATTTGGGAAATGAATCAGAACTTAAATCTTATCTTAAGATTCCAAGTTATTTAAGAAACTTACTACAAATTCTAGAATTTATCAAATAATAATAATAGTACCACTTTTCAAAATTGCATTTGGCATTGTTTTCGGGAAATTTTTCTTCAGGACACTTAAATTTATTTTCAATGTGATCCAATAGTGGTTGGCTTGGAAACAGCAACTGCCTTATTGATGTCAGATCACGGATATTCAATAGGATTCAGGTATCACAGAATTTTTCCCGAGCCGTTCCTTTGCTCTTATCCTGTTTTATTTCGGTTAATGTCCTTGTAACAGATCCATACAAGTTGAATTTCCTTCTCAGCTAAATTTACCATTATTTTCTCCAAAATATTTACGTACACGTGCTGATCTGTGATGGGTTAGGATCTACTCCAAAGTAGAACAAGTAGGAAAGCTACAGTCGAGTGTTATTGACTAAGAGATTCCCGGTACCCAAAGAATTGTGGGTGAAATTGACATGACAAAGTAAATTTGCCTAATTATGCTAAAAATTATGAAAAAGAGCAACACCGAAAAAAGACAAATTTAGCTAGGAACATGTTGAGCACTCATTTTTGCTGCCACCAAAAACTTTATTACTCAATAACTCCCATGTCCTATATCAAATTTTTATAGCACATCCATACAAGTTTATTAATTTCACATATATTTTCTGTAAACCTAAAATCGCGACTATAGCTTAATTATACGTTTTTCATTGTTTTCGAAGGCGGAGGGAGGCGTGGCCAAATTCTAAATTATTCTAAATTAGATTAGAATGTGGTTACCATTTGGTAGCTAGCTCTTATAGTCTCTGAGATCTGTTCTTTCCCACGGACGGACAGACGGACATGGCTAAATTGACTCGGCTGGTGACGCTGTTCAAGAATATATATACTTTATAGGGTCGGAGATGCCTCCTTCTGCCTGTTACATACATTCTCGGTTGACACTACGTTATAATACCCTTGTACCCTTTAGGTACCTGGTATAAAAATGGTCATCCATATATATATAAAGCTGACCATATACCCTTGTACCAAAGACATTGTGAACATATTGGTCTTTGCTTGAATATGTGAATATATTGGTCTTTGCTTGTACCCTGTGGGCATCGGGTATAAAAAGCAAGCCTATAAAACGTGTACCACCTGATCTTATGTAACTATAGAAAATTCCGTAATTTTTGGGACGTCTAACTTCTATGCTAACTTCATGTGCCTAGCAAAATGCCTAGCAAATGTCTATGTTGCCTGAGATATGTGTAAATTGTTGGCTCTATTCTATTTATTTTAGGCTACTTTCAAGTTCAGTAGACGGTTTAAATAGGTAACCTATTGACATGTAAATGGATCAGGGATCGATGTTATTAACTTATTTCAGACTTTTCCTTCCATTTTACCAATTAAACAAATATTCTGTTTGATTTTCTTTCTTCCAAGAAAATGTTAAATTTTTTATAAAATCACGCTTTTTTGCAGTGCACTGAGCGTGGCGTCCCAATATGTTTTCTACCATGAAGATTCTTACTACAATATCATAATCAAATCTGATAAACAGGTGCTTTCATTCAAGGCAATTAAGCGAAACATAAAGTATTTGTTAGAGAATTTTGTTGTGGTGCTATTTTTTTCGATCTTGTTTAACAAAATACTAAAAAAAAAAAGTAATTAGAATAATTAGTTAATTAGTAAATTTTAAGACCACTTTTTGGGGTCAGGAGCAATACTAAACTATAAATTTAAAAAATACGATGGATAACTTAATTTTGTTTTAACAAGAACTGATGCAGTGGTGCTATTATTTTTGCGCAACTGTACATGCATGTGTAATAACAAAATTACAATCTGGCCTTTTTCGCCTGTGACATACCCTGCACAAGCAGTTTTGTGCATTACATTAAAAACTATAACTCGAAGTCCAAGAAAATGAGATGTTTTTCGTTCATTTGTTTATTCGAAAGCAGTTTTGAATCAATTATGTTGTGTTTAGTTTCTTTATAGTAAATCATTTATGATAACGTCCACAGTCGCATATCATTTATGGTGAAAAGCCGCCATTTGTAGCTCCTTTAAGATTTTCTTTTGTTCCTGTTGCATTTTTTTCTTTCCTTATTCGAATGTGTTTTTGCTCAGCGACTGCTAACTTGGTGTTAAATGTTACTGATGCAAAAAAGCCTCGGGGCTGATGCATCGTACTATCCGTCGGAATATATCCGGATGTACATAGTTATTGGGGAGCATTAAAAATATTTCATTTATCTATAAAATTGTGTACATATATGTATAGATATAAATACTGGTCACTTACGAATATCGCGCACCTGGGCAGCGTTGTCAATTGTTTTTGAACATAAATTATGACATCAAAAATGTTTTTGTAATACCAAATTTACACGTTAACAATTAAATTAGCTTGCGTTAGCTGTTAAAAGTAAAATGTTTTAAGTACATTCGTTCTCTGCCACCATTAGCATACTAATCTAATTAAATAATTTAAAATACTGGCAACATTTCGAAGCTCAGTTTCCTGGAACCTGCCGAGCAATATTAAGAAGTCGAGAAACAAAATCACTAAGTAAGCCGGATTGTTAAAATGAACATTATTGACAATATATGTATATGACTTTAGCTTCAAAAGCTTTTCTTTTGCAGGAAGGAGCTAAGCACTAAGCAGTGCTTTTCGATTTGTCACCTTAGATTTGTTCTTATCTTTTGCATCAACTTACGCTAACGAATTACAACCGGTCTAACGGTCTCATGAATCTAATTGAAAAAATAAACATGGCAAGCGCTTAAGCGTAGCTTAGTCGACCATCTAAATAGTGGTTACTGTGATTGGAGTTGCTGCTCTTGCAGCTGTTGCAGCAGCTGTTGCTTTGTCTCCGCTTTCACCGTCTTGTAGCGGTCCTTCTCCTCCGTATTTTCTGGCGGCTCACATTCAAAGGAAGCCATCGAAAGAGTGTTCTCATTGAGTACTGTGCTGTGTTGCAGATAGGCAATGACATTAGCCAGCTTCTCAAAGGGACAGCTAACCTTTTTCCACTCGTTGAACTCCATCACTTGTTTAGCCAACTGGGAACACTTCTCGAAGTTGATATGGTTGTTGGGCAGACTGATTACGACAAAAATACAGGTATATTAGTAAATCTTCGGAAGGAATTGCAATCACTACTCACCGATTTGAACAGCCCTCATTCAAAAAGTACAGATCCTTAACAAATAAACTAAAGAATGGAATGATTATGCGTTCGCGTTCCTCTGTGGCTCCCTCGGATCGCCACATAGCAGCCTTGAGCGTAGAGCGATAGCTGTTAAAGTTTGATGTTGGATCCATTTGATGTTCCAGCACGGAGAACTTGGCCGACTGCACTTTGGCCCACTGTCGGAAGAGGATTATAATATATAATAAAAATATATAAAAATATATAATGAAAATTAAGGGAATCACATACCGTCTTCTTAAGTCTGCCAATGGGCGCCAGATTTAGACCAGCTATTATGGCCATGAGACTATTGAAGTTGCCAATGTTAAAGCACTCTCGAGCTGTCTCAATCCAATACTCGATGACCCGCACACGCTGTTTCTTTTTCGGATACTAAAATGAATACATTGAAAAAATTAATATCTAATATTGCCTTGTTCATCCCTACTAAGGCAGAGATTTGCCAATATAAACACCCACCTTAACGACCTCAGAAGCCGTTAGGTAGCTGAGTCGATTGAACCATTGCACGTACGACTCCAGGTTGCGTGTCTTTTTCATGTCGTTCAACGATCCGCTACAGCCACCGCTCCCACTACCCTTACCAATGTTACCATCCTTGCCACAGTCGTTGCCCTGCGCCTGATAATCCTTCGCGAAAGCCTGAACAAACTCCTCTGGACCGATGTGCGACAGACGCTCCAGCTCAATGGCCGTCAATTGATGCGCCAGGTGGGCGCAACTTGGACACATGTCCATAATGCCGAACACTTCGTCTGGCTGGGGCGTTGTGGAGCTAGAGTTCGACG
The DNA here is from genome assembly GCA_008042775.1 of Drosophila pectinifera. NCBI lineage: Eukaryota > Metazoa > Arthropoda > Insecta > Diptera > Drosophilidae > Drosophila > Drosophila pectinifera. The sequence continues at coordinate 63,463 of VNKC01004155.1, read as the reverse complement.
CAGAGGCTGAGGAGGTGTGACCGCTAGATGACGAATTAGGGGTGCCGCTGGCCGAGACGCCTGCGGGTCCGTTGGCATGCGATGAATTGCCCAGAAAAGACTGGAAGGCGTTTTGCAAGTGATGATGGTGGTTGTGGTGGTGCTGTGGTTGCTGCAACTGCTGCTGCTGACTTTGCGCCTCCTCGGAGCTAAGAGTCTGCAGAAACTCCTCATACTGTTCTAGTGTAGTCAGCCGGGACACGAGGAGCTGCAGGATTCGGGACACCTGCTTGCCCAGGGAGTTGTCGATGTAGACACACTTTCTTGCCAGAATTCGCACCTGCTGCATCAGCCGCTCATCTCTGAAATCATACGGAAAAATTTCTATCCATTCTGAAAGTAGCCGAATGCAATGCTGGGCGGAGCGCTGTACACTCGTCCGCTGCTGTGGTCGAGGCTCCAGCTCCGAACTCGGCGCGGCCGTTAGAGCAGATCCCTTCCGCTGTGTCAGTGGCGATGCGGAATTAATGCTAAGAAGCAGCGGGCGTCCGGGTATCTGTACAACGTCGTCTACTACATCGATACCAGCCCCCACGTCTTGCTGTTGCTGCTCCCAGGTATTCGAGATCTGGGCCAATAGTTCGTGGGGGCGTACGAAAAGCCGGGCGCTGAGAAGAAATGCGAACACGAAACCCTTATCGGGATAGTACTCGTGGGTTGGCACCATGTGGGTGATTAGCGCCTCTAACTGACCCGAATGTAGCCGGCCCTCACAGTAGACCAAGTGGCCCTCCTTGGGCGACTTGTCCAAGGACCGGCTCTGAGCGGCCGCATAGCTATATGGCTTTTCTGGGGGTTTTTCCGGCAACCCTAATCGACGAAGGGTGGAGATCGAATCGTGGGCTTGGCAAGCACTGTTGCTCCTTTGGGTCTTCAGCTCCGGCAATGCTTTGTGGGTGATTGATGTGGATGTGATGACCCCTGATGCACCAGTCTCAGCTCCAGCAGCTCGTTCCTGCCTATTAAAGTTGAGATTGATGTTTGCGCTGCCGGTACTGCTGCTGCGGCCATTTGTGGCATTGCTGAGACCACCGTTGCTAGACGACATCTGGACCCTGTCCAATTCTCTAGGCCTGGCAGTTAGCGTTCTGGTCATGCCGGGAGCACATCCGGGATCTAAGTAAAGAGCTGATGCAATGAGAGATGAGGCGATGCATTAGTTTAGTCTGGAGTAAGGGTATAATAAGTCTAAAAACTAATTGCAAGCAAGATAATGTTAAAAAGGTAGAAGAAAATACTAGGACAAAAAAAGAATAGGTTTTAGTCCAGCTTCAACGCTCTTAACCGGCAGAATGGGGCCAAACTGTTGTAAACAATTAAAATTGAACCGAAACAAAATCATTCACGTGAAGTGCCTATCACAAGGCACAAGACCTAACAAAAGAGGAAAATTACAAATTAATTGCCAGAATGACGCAGGCTAGTCTTAACACGTGATCCGAATTACCAACGGCCGCATTTTCACTTTTCCTGCCAAATTGCACGAGCTGTTTGAGGCATATATTAAATGGACTCCAAGATACATTAAAAAGAAATAATATAATCTTTACTTATAACACTTGTACCTTGTCTACGTAATGGCCAGCATAAGCAATCGAGGGGAATGCACTATCCATGAAAGCTAAAAACAATAACAACAACGAAAAGCGCGAGCCACGCTTCATAATTTGCACACGAAATGCCAAGAAGCAAAAAAACACGAGAGGCAAGGCCGCTGAACGATGGAGTAACTCAATCAATTATCTTCTAGATAAGTAAGAGCGCTACAGTCACTTGAGTTTGACTGTGAGATTACCCATTACCCTAACCAAGGTACATTAAAAGGCAACTTCACATATAAGTGGGCCGCTGAGCCCAAAGGGCGAACATGAATTCTGATAAAAAATTGTAAATGTATAACTTTTGAATAAGGTGCTTTATCGGTTCAGTAGATATTGGTATATCGGGAATTCCCAGTTTAAAGAAAGATTTTTTAGCAAAAAGGAACAAAAACAACCTTCCTGGGGTTAACTGGTGCAAGACCTCTCACATCAAATTACTATCAAACCTTTCTAGTTTCCACATCCGACAAATCCTCACGGAATCCTTATTAAGTCTCTGTTAACTGCCTAGCGAAGCCTCACGGAAACTTAGTCCGAGTCTAGCCTTCAGTATTGTTGCAAATCCGCCTCCTCTGTTCTGGGTTCCGAACAAATAAGTCGAAGTTTCCAATGAAGAATTTTAATTTGTATCTGAAATCTGCTTATTGATAACAAATTAAGCATGAATGTTTTATTTTGACATCTACCTAACTCAGACAGATGGCATTAAGCCAGATTGGAAAATATTAAAACATCCGTTTATTATTGCTAATACAGCAGAAATTTATCTGGTCCTCTGTGAAAGGTAAAAGAAAAGGCCAACGCATGTGGAAAAGTAAGGGGAAAGGCCGAGAGACCAGCAAAGAAGTGGGCGAGAGAAAGGGGCAGAGTGAAATAGGAGAACGATAGCGAGACTAGTCAATAAATGGGGACCATGACCGAAACAGTACTGGTTTCCACGTTTGAGGCGCAGCAGACGCCTTGCTGCGGATAAGAACGTCCAATTGGAACAGGCTTTAGTGCTTACCTGCCACAGCTCCCGAACATACTGCAAATATTCAGGGTCCACCGATCAGCTCTCTCCCGCAGATGTCAGGACAGGGCAGAGCATACGCCCCGAAAAAAGGTCCTGGCTGCACTTGCCTTGGCGTTGAGGAAATCAGGACAGCGAGTTGTCGATGGCGTCGCTGCCGCGTTGTGGGCGGAGGTTGCAATCAAAAGTGGAACACACGTTGAGAGCGGCGCGGGAGGGAAACGGGCAGGGGAGAAGGTTGGATAGTCTGTTTGCACAGGCGATTCAAAATACGAGAACAGCAAACATTTGAGACTCAGCTTTTGGCTTCGGTTCACCACCGTTACACTCTTGCACTGCACACATTCGCACTCACACTCTCGCGCACGCAGGCAAGTTCATACGGGGTGCGCTGTTACCCCCGCAGCAGAGGCACAGACCGAAAAGGGACAGAGCAGTCGCATATGGCTGCCTGCTGACCAATGAATAACTATAAATATGAATATTATGAATATGGCAAGTAAGCACTATATTTTCGGACACACGGTGCCTCGGTGCAATTGTCAAACGAAATGCACAGCGACGCTTTTTCCCCGTTCATGTATGTGGGTGCAGTGGTGTCTGTGGCTATATACATATACGGACCGCGACCGGTTTGTTTGCTACGCACAAATTTTTTATGTATTATACTGTAGCATCGGAAGCACCAGCACTCCTTCGAATTCCTGGCTTAAGGCGTTGCGCGGCAGACATTTACGTGGTTTTTCTTTGCCGTTTGCTTTTATGGCAATAAAATGCGTTTAATTGGATAGCGGATCCTACGTCGCGTTTTGTTTACTATGGCTGGACTTCACGAACTTAGCAACACTGGAACAAGAGTGACCGTGTGTACAATAACGATAAATAGCAGTGTACATTTTATGAATATACCAGAAATATGAATAGTGGCCGCGTTCATCAAAACAACAAGATTCTTAATAGATTCTATAGAACAGTTGTTTCTGTCACGGCCTATACTCCTTAATCATTATTTAAATATTATTCAAAACAGGAGCCGGATATGCCGTAGATACCTTCGTATTTGAATATATTTTGTATAATAGTATACGATTTGAAAGCAGCACTGAGTTTGATATTAAAAAAAAATCAAAGCATTTTCGAGGACTTTTCCTCGTATGTAACTGTATTTGTTTAAAACTTTAAATTGGGTGCATCGGCGCGCCAATCGATAACTCTCTTCACATCCCTCCGCCTGTGTTGCAAAATGACATACGGCCTATAATGGCTAACTAACACTGCATAAATAAGCCCAAGTGAAAAGCGAAAATAACTCAGTTGCAAGAGAGAAAGTAAACACCGGAGGCAAGGATTCAGCAGGTCGAGTAGCCAAATAGGATATAGACGCACCGCCCAAAAAGGACGACACCCGGGCAGGCAATCACGGCCTCAAGAACAGCCCAGCGCTCCTCACTCTCCAGAGCGTTCTCAATTAAATGGCAAATGGAAACAACGGCAACGCAAGCGAAACGGCCACGGCCACCCCACAGCAGAAGCAGGAGCAGCAGTTGCCGCAAGGCGCCCAGCAAGCGCTCCTGACTGCGGCGACCGAGTCTTTAAAAGAGCCCGCATCCACTTCGCTGGGAGTTAACGATCTTGTGGCGGATCTCTGTCTCAACGATCGAAGTAGTGGGGACTTCGCCAGCATGAGGCCGTCCACGAGCGGCGCTGGTACAGGAGCAGCCTCCACGTCCTCGTTCTCCTTTAAACACTTTCTTAGCAACACAGGCACTGTGACTGCTCCTTCGAGTACGGTGACTTCTGTGGATGCGTCAGCAGCGGTGCAGACATCAACAGGCGCCCGGCCGAAAGTGCCTCAATCGGCTTCGGCCTCCCACATGCAGCCCCCAGATGTAAATGGAAGCAACTCCTCAAAAATGAAACGCTCGCCGCGATTCAGCTCATTCGACTCGCAGGCGAGTCTGGCTGAATATGCGTCTTGCGGAGGAGGATCCCAACACCGATTGCGACCAGATCAGCGGCTAGGAGTAGGCCATGGAGTGTTACACACCGCCCTGGACAACGACGACGATGACGACCACGTGACTTTAGCACAGGTGCGCAACAGCAGGCTGTATGACGAACGGATAGATGATGGTAAGTTTGCCCAAGATGAGCTGTGGAAATATTAAATCGGACTCATTTTCCCGCAGATATTTTCCCATCGGCCTCTTCCAACCTGCAACCCGCTTCTGGGACGCGTTATGTTCCGCGCTCCTACTCCAGCTACGAGATGCCGCATGTGTCGTGTCCCTCCTCATCGCCGCGACGTCGGCCAACTGGAAACCGGGACCAGCGCCCCAACCGACTGGTCCTATCTTCCGGTTCTAAAATGAAACTAGATCTGCCTTTAGATGCGTCTATTGCGACAGGTGGGGGAGCTGGTGGAGGCGCTGGAACTGCGGCCACTCTGCCAGATTTCGTTCAAGATCATCTGCCGGACGCTTGGTGTGCTGGCCAGGACGTACCGCTAAGCTCTCCCCCTAACACCCCATTGGGCGCGGCGCAGGTACCGAATGCCGCGGCGGGTCTTTTGCCATCTGCCCTTGCGTCCATGGGCCTGCCGAGTGCTGTCGCCCTCCCAGGTCCGCTCGGCGATCCGTCCGCCGGGCCGACCGTCAAAATGCTGCCTGATTTCCTGTCCGATGGATCCATAATTCATTCGTCCCAACGCCTGGCTGATGTAGCTATTGGGCTACCCTCCAATTCCATTGACTCGCCGCCCCAGGAGGTGGGTGGAACGCTGCAACTGTCTACATTGCGTCAGGAGAACGATCGTCTGCAGCGCGAATTACAGGATGCGCGCGTAGAGCTAAATGCGCAGACCAGGCGGGCCAGCGAGTTTGAGCAGCAGTTGGTCCAGCTTTCTGAAGCCGCAGAGCGACGGGAAGCATTGGCTTTGGCGACCAACACACAGATTACGCAGCGCCTGAGGCTCCAAATAGCTCAATTAGAGGTGAGTCTGTGTTCTATGTTAAAAACAAATTTTAAGAAAATCTAATTTGAGCATTGGGCCTACCGTAATCAGGACTATAAAGTTGCTCAACTTGTTCATAGCAACATTTTCTTGTACGATCCACCATGTTCAAATTAACTTATTTATGGTAACCCAGAAATTAGATCGAAATTCCACAATTTGATAAGGCATGTCCATTTAATTTAACACTGAAAGCCGTTTTCGCAAGGACTTTAAAGTCATGAGTCAGAAAGAATATTACGAAAGTGTAAGGGAATCTAAAGAAATGCTGGAGTTCTTAAACGATTTTAAATTAATTTTAATATTAACCTAGCACAAAACTATTGAAGATTTATCTTTGATCACACCGGATGCACGTCAAGATCCTTTCTATGTCAAAGGCTGAACGAATCAAACAGAATCAAACTGATCAAGTATTTGGGAAAAGTCCACATAAGGCTATTAATTGTATATGTGTATACTTACTTTCCACAAAAATGCTATTTTCATGATGGCTAAAATTTAAAACGAAGTTGATCTGCTTGCTAACTATTAGAATGTTCTCACCAAATCTTTGAGTTCTGTTGTATACGGTCATTCGGACGGACCGTGGTGCTGATTGAAAATATATTTAAATATATATATATATATATATTGCTTACAATTTCAATTCCCACTAAGTTGTATCACCGCTGAATACGAGAACGTTTGAAAGTTTTGATCAAAATATTTACCTTTCCAAGGCATTAAGATATCGGGTAGAGTCATCTGCTTCATCCTTTCATTTTATTAGCTTTTCAAACATTTCACATACCATCCCGAACATGAAGGTAAAGGATACTAATTTTATTCATTCTTACAGGCAGAACTCTTTACCCTAAGAAGCGGTGGCAGTTTTGATGGAGCTGCTGGAGGAGTTCCTGTAGCCACTTCTGGCAGCGCAACCAGCAGCGGAAGCAGCACAACGCGATCGTCTAGAGCGCACCACTTGTCAAGGGATCTATTGCGGGCCGCCGACACCGCGGAGCAGAGCCTTAGGTAATTAATCAGTATAACGGGATGAGAAATTTTGAATGCATTTTTATTTTCTTGTAGGCAGCTGCTGACTGGCGTGGAAAACCTGCGCCAGATGGCGGCCAATCTTGAGGAACCAGTCCAGCCAACGACAACACCCCGGAGTCCCGATCTGTACACCGACTCCAACTGAACACCCGAAGTGGACTCATAAATTCAGTTCGGCTGTTGTTGTTTGTGTAATTATTGTGGCCCTCGACGCCAACTAGAGCTTGATTTTTGTGGGTTCGTTTCCATACAAATATAATCTGTTGCATTGGGTTGAGTAGGGTTGGGCGGAAGGACAATGTTAAGAATCAAAGCGCAAATTCGTGATGTTGGTTGATAAGGCAAAAAATATATAATAATTACTTAATAATATTCGAGAAGCCTACAGAATATTTACGGGTAAATTACCCCACAATGTTAAGCCACTGCAACAGAAACAAACAACGCACTGAATCCAGAATTGACCGATCGGCGCAGCGATTATACCCAGGAGCGATTAAAGCGATATATTTTTTTGTTTTAAACAAAGGATTACCTGTGCACTTCAGTAGTTTGTGCTTCAGTATATAGCAAACCAGAATTGAAATAAATAATTATGAGATAACCAACTGGATACTCCCTGTACGGTCGTCCCCTGCTGAGCGTGTCCCTAATCGGCAGCTACCCAAGCCAGGGGGTAAAGCAACAAGCGCTTTCACGCAGCCTTGACTTTGCCCTCCTACCTGATAACGTCGCTCGAAAGCTTTTCTCGTTGCCAGAGCTTTCACCGTCGTTCGTTTAGCGGCATTTGTTGTGTCTTTACCAGTTGCTTCGTGGACGTAGACACGCGCGGACGCAATTTGGCCTGTCCTCGCGCGAGATCGAGATCGATATCATCCAGTCCTATTATTGTTGGCCTCAAAAGGTTCAATTAAGCAAAACAGAAGAATTAACTTTGAATTCAAAATGATGTCCAAGCGATTTGTGGGTGAGTTTACTGCGGGGACACAAGATGTGGTACGTTCATATTTTTGAATTCCTGATGTCAGCTGCTTTTATTATCCACCGTTGATCTCTTTTATCTCTTGACGATTGAATGAGTGATTCCTCGATTAAACTCCGTCCTCCGTCTTCGCATCACCACTAATAATAAGAATAAATATTGTTATAAATCGTAGCCTGATTATTACTCGCTAATATGAAAATAGTGCAATAGAAGCAATATGCACTTAGTAAATATATATACATCTATTTATTATGGTTTTGTGAGTATTGTGTAGCGTGGCCACCGTTGAGATGTGCCCCAACCACGCCTGTTCCACGTTGGATCTTATTTCGTATATCCCTTGATAAGGCAGTTGATTATTTAGCAGGTGGCGATAAACAGTTCAGGTCGTAAGCGCACTAGAAATACGAGTGGCCTAGGCTGTCAGTGGGGGGCAGCGTTCTTATCTGCTGAAGTTCTCCTATTAATAGCGTATTTGTTGACGAATGTCCAGTATCAGACCACTATATTTAAAAATACAATTTAACTACTTAATCGGATTAAATATAATCTTCTGAATATACTTGGGAGTTATTAAAAAAGTTTTTAAACTTATGCGAGATATATGTACATTTGTGTTAGCAGCTTCAATGGGTGTTGCTCAACATATTCCTAGCAACAGTTGCCTTTTTTCCGTGTTGCTCAAAATGTTCCTAGCAACATTGGCTTTCATTTGACAACATTTGTCAAGTTTTTCACAAATTTCAGTATAATTAATAAATTAGCCATGTCCACGTGCCATTTAATTTCATCCTAAATACTTAGGATAGTGGTTATCTCACACTCGACTGTAGCTTTCCTACTTGTTAAATCATAAAAGTGGCCATATCTCAGAGTAGATGTAAATATCGACTGTTTATCCTGATCAAGACTTTATATACTTGAAAGGGTCGGAAATGACTTTAACATTGCTTTGAAAACTTTTGACTAAAGTTATAATACATTTCGAGGGTATAAAAACGTACATACATACATACATATGTGTTTATGGGTGAAAAATGTATGTACATTTTATTTTAATCTCAGCAGTATCTTGAAACTTGTTTGTTTTATTGAATTAAATATCCAAAATAAATTGAGATTTTTCAAATTTGCTACTACTCCCGAAAATAAGAGTTTTATATTTGATTGATTTTTGTGTTGCAAATGGAGTTCTTTTAGTATATGTAATACATATTTTATATCTTCTAAAGATAGAACGGAATGGACAGTCAATTTTATCAACAATAACACAGTAACACAGATTGCAAAATTTTTAAAGGTTAATATTTTAGTTTAGTCTTTACTACATAGTAGAAGAAGAATAAAAAAAAACAAGTAGGAAAGCTACAGTCGAGTGTTAGCGACTGTGAGATACCCGGTACCCAAAACATTGTGAAATTGATATGGTCAATTCACTTTATCTAATTATGCTTAAAATTATGATGAACTTGATAGATGTTGACACATGAAGACAAATGTTGCTACATGTTGAGAAACACTGAAAAAAAAACAAATGTAGCTAGAAACATGTTGAGCAACACCCATTGGAGCGATCTGCTATCCCATTCGTACACACTTGTTGCTCTCTATTCCATTTTTATTGTTAAAATTGTTGAAGCTATTTACTGTTGCAATCGTCGCCTATTGCGTTATATAGGATATATAGGGTATATAGGACCCGAAGGTCTGAGTGCCATGTTCACGATACTTTTGCAGAATTGGTGTGTGTTCGAATCCCGCCAAATCGAAAATATTTTTTTAATGTTATTTTTTTCAACTTTATTTTTAGTCCTTTTTGTGTCATATTTTGTAAATAAAAATAACAACGAAAAAATAGAATAAAGAGGGATTGAACCAGCGACCCGGTCGGCTAAAGCAGTTTGCAGCCTTTTAGACTCTATCCAGTTTTATTTCCTAATAACTCCCAAGTGTATTATCCGATTTTACTCAACTTTTTAGAAAACGTTCGTACAAACCTATTTATTTGTTTAAAATATTTACTTTAAACCGGAAATCACATATTTATTATTTAACTTTAACTTTTCGAAAACTTGATCTGCGTGCAATAGATTATAAAAACTCTTATAGTCTCTGAGATCTGTTGATTCAAACGGACGGGCCGACGCACAAGGCTAATTCGACTCGGCTGCTGTCGCTGATCAAGCATTTTTATACCTGGTACATACATTCTCGATTGGTACTTCGTTATAATACCCTTGTGAGTTGCGGGTATAAAAAATGTTGAGCCTGCGTAATCACTGGCAGTCAGTCAGATTCTCAGTATCCGATCCTACTCCTATGGAACTTAGATCGGGTATCACAAAAGATTTGGTATTCAACTATGGACCAGAATTTCACTCAATTATATAGTTTCAAGTCCTGACATCATTTTGATTCAGTATTTTTAGTCACAATACCCAATGTAAATTCTTTTCCACACGTGTTCGCTTCCATACAAGCTTGCACTTGCATTTCGCCAGACCAATGCTCCGGCCCCATCAATTTGCATTCCGTTTAATTTGCGAGCATATTTCCATTGAGTGCGTGTTCCCCTAAACAAATTCTCCGCCGTAATTCATTAAGGGTAGGTTTACGTGCTTAGAGAAAAGAAAAGAGCAAAGTAAATGTAAAAGTACTGCACCCAGTTTTAAACATATTCTTAACTTTTATCCGGAGCGAACACCCTTAGTTTAAATATTAACCTTTTATTTTTAGCTGGAGCTAGACGGGTCGTCCTGCGATCCACCGACCGCCAGAGCAGGAGCTACACACTGCAGTCGAAAGCGGCACCAGCCATGACGAAAGCCGCCAAGATCGAAATGCCCGAGTGTAACCATAATCAGGTCGCTTACGACGGCCCCAGCTACCAGCAGATACTCGAAACGCGGCGTAACCATCTGACGCCAAATTTGCTCGCGCACTTTAAGAAGCCACTGGTTATCCATGAGGGACACATGCAGTGGCTGTACGACCACGAGGGACGACGCTTCCTGGACATGTTTGGCGGTATTGTCACTGTGTCCGTGGGACATTGTCACCCGTAAGTCACACAAGGAAGTAAGGATGCTATAGTCGAGGGTTGTAGGTATATTTTAAAGGTATTTAAATATAGCTGCTCGATTATTATTCGATATTGAACTAATACAGCACACACAATGTCTGGCAGGGGTTTGGATCAAAAAAGTACTAGCGGCTGAGAAGGCGAATTTTCATTTCAAATTCAATTCAATATATTTATAACACGAATAAAGCCACAGTAGCACCAGACTTTTAGTTCCCAATCTATAAATTAGTTAATTTTTTTAGTGTGGCTCTGAATTGCATTAACATCCACATTATCGAAAATTAAAGTTTTTAAATGTTCATCTTGAAGTTAAAGTGTAACTATAAGATGTTTATAGCTAACTGATAGCTCATCTTAATGTATACACTGATACTTTTATTGAAAAACTTGTAAGAAAACTACAATCGAGTGTGATCGACTGTGAGGCCTATACAGTACCTAAATCTATAAAAGCTGGAGCTAACAAATTTCGTAACAATATTCTAATCTGTTGCATGCAGAACAAGTTTTTTTCAAAATATGGTCACTCCCACAGGGAGTTATTAAACAATTAAGTTTCTGCAACATTTTTCGTCATTTGCTAACGTTATCTTCTGCCTTCCGTCCTGTTTAACTTACGTTTTTCATAAATCTGATCATAACTAGACAATGTGAATTAGCCATGTCATGTGACATATAGTTTCACCCACAACGCTTTGAGTACTGGGTATCTCACAGAGGGTCACACTCGGCTTTCCTATTTCTTTTAAGATGTAACGAACGCCGTCGCTCCTATATTATCGTATTTTTCTTATTCAACGCATAAAACTTCTGTTACCGGGCAATTGTTTACCTTCCAGGTTTACTTAATTGTATATTGATTAAATGAAATATTTTTTTAATGATTATTTCATCGATCCTCTTCTTTCGCAGAAAAGTAAACCAGGCGTTGAGCGAGCAGACCGCCAAGCTGTGGCACACGACGAACATATACATGCATCCCAAGATCCACGAGTACGCCGAGCGGCTGGTGGCAAAGTTCCCTGGCAACCTAAAGAGCGTCTGCTTTGTGAACTCCGGTTCGGAGGCCAACGACCTGGCTATGCTGATGGCGCGCCTGCATACAGGCCACCAGGACATCCTGTCTTTCCGAAATGCCTACCATGGCATGTCGCCGTACACAATGGGCTTGACGGCTCACTCCACGTGGCGATTCCCTCTGCCTGGGGTCAACAACGGGCTGGTACATGTGATGAACCCCGATCCCTACCAGGGCATATGGGGCGGGTCTGCCTGTCGCGACTCGCCAGTGCAAACTACTCGGGAGTGCCAATGCAAGGAGGGCTGCATGGCGGGCGACCGCTACTACAATGAGCTGGAGGAGACCTTCAAGTATTCCCTGCCTCGCGGCAAGGTGGCGGCCATGTTCGCTGAATCCATTCAGGGCGTGGGTGGCACGGTGCAATTCCCCAAGGGCTACCTGAAACGGGCGGCCGCCCTGGTCCGCGCCAACGGAGGACTCTTCGTGGCCGACGAGGTGCAGACGGGATTCGGTCGTACTGGCGAGCACTTTTGGGGCTTCGAGGCTCACGACTATATGCCAGACATCGTTACCATGGCCAAGGGCATTGGCAACGGCTTTCCCCTGGCTGCCGTGGTGACCACTTCGGAAATCGCTGCTTCCCTGGGTCAGGCGCTGCACTTCAACACCTACGGCGGCAACCCCATGGCCAGTGCCGTAGGCATTGCCGTCTTGGACGTCATCGAAGAAGAACAACTGCAGCGCAACTCTCTGGAGGTTGGCACCTACTTCCTGGAGTGCCTGGCCGATCTGCAGCAGCGCTTTGACATTGTGGGCGACGTGCGGGGCAAGGGCCTGATGATTGGCCTCGAGCTGGTGGGTGACCGCGAGAAACGCACTCCGCTCCCCAGCCCTCATGTGCTGGACATCTGGGAGACATGCAAGGACTTGGGCGTGCTTTTCGGACGTGGCGGCCTGCACGGCAATGTAAGTGGAAGCCTTTCGTGTGGCTAAGTACATCCTCATCCGGGGTCTGTTGTCCACGTTCGCGCTCATCTGACTAACAACAAACTGGGCTCCACTGCAGGGATCTCCAGGCGAGCCAGACTCCCAGGAGGCCCTTTGCAGGCCGTATCGTCAACTCTCCTTGTCTCTATCAGTGCATCCTTTCGCCATCTTCACAGGTTCTGCGCATCAAGCCTCCCATGTGCATCAATAAGCAAGACGTGAACTTCGCCGTTGATGTGCTGGCCCAGGCCATCTCCAATTCTCTGGAAAAGAATAACAAATGAAGTTCCCAATGGATCATATTCGTCGATCGGAGAGCGTTTCTAGGATGGGCTCATACATTAACTAACCAAAGCAATTCCATCCAACCGTCTCTCGGGGTGGTAATCTACTTACGAAAACTTATAAAATTCACAAAATATAAATGTAAATTGTAAATAACATTAGCAATGTTCAATTTATAAGCCGTTTCAACTATATGTTTTTAACCAACAAGTGCACTTTCCCCTTGTATGGATTGCCCAGAAAGTATACCTCGTGGATGCATAAGAGCCATCACCACTTCTCTGGAAAAAAATAACAAATGAAGTTCCCAATGGATCATATACGTCGATCGGAGAGCGGTCCTAGGATGGGCTCATACATTAACTAATCAAAGCAATTCCATCCAACCGTCTTTCGGGGTGGTAATCTAGTTAGGAAAACTTATAAAATTCAAAAAATATAAATGTAAATTGTATACATAAGTGGCAATAACATTATCATTGTTCAATTTGAGATCCTTATAAGCCGTTTCAACTATATGTTTTTAACCAACAAGTGCACTTTCCCCTTGTATGGATTGCCCAGAAAGTATATCTCGGGGAAGCATAAGAGCCATCACCAATTCTCTGGAAAAAAATAACAAATGAAGTTCCCAATGGATCATGTACGTCGATCGGAGAGCGTTTTTAGGATGGGCTCATACATTAACTAATCAAAGCAATTCCATCCAACCGTCTCTAGGGGTGGTAATCTAGTTACGAAAATATAAATGTAAATTGTATACATAAGTGGCAATAACATTATCATTGTTCAATTTGAGATCCTTATAAGCCGTTTCAACTATATGTTTTAACCAACAAGTGCACTTTCCCCTTGCATGGATTGCCCAGAAAGTATATCTCGGGGAAACACAAGAGATTTTGAAACGCCGCCCGTCAAAACATGAATCTTTCTCTCGAGGTGTACACTATATAGGCATGTGACACTAGCGATTTAAATTAAATTAGTAAATTAGTATTCACATTTGCTGAAAGATTTCGCTAATAAAAGAATTTTTTGCATAAAATAAAAGTTGGAAAAATCCTACAGAAGAGCAACTCTTGCGTCTATTAAAAAAAAGAAAGAAAAAAAAAGAACCTTTTTGTTTTTGTGCTAGAAATTCCGGTAGACATTACATAAAACCTCTGGAACCTCTTAAATGAAAAACACAATTGTAATTTTTAACTCGTTATTTCCCTTTACCAATTGAAGTGATTTCGTCCCATCCATATTATTTAGTGTTCGGGTTTTTTCACGATTTGAATTTCGCTAAAGTGGGTATACTATTATCATACATGTAGCTGCCAGAGGATCCAAAATAGGACAATAGTAGGAAAGTTATTATTAGTCTGTTATTCAACATACTCGCATATAACTCGACAGATTGTAGGCTTAATTAAATTAAAATTACGTGCTTAGCTTAATGAAAATATGACGAAAATATAGCTGTCAATCAGGAAAAATCTTCAAAATGGGTGCGCCTTTAAATATTAAATTATTCGCTGCTGTCATAGGCAAAGGTGTACAAGGCATACATGTATCAGGCAGAAACGAGTGAAACGACATTAGGTGTTTGTTAACACGAACACGCATTGGCCAAATAAGCCAATAAAAGCCGAACCTACCTTGTATAATTGTATCATGAAAAAGGAGGCATCTTCGACCCCATAAAGTACATGGTCACAAACAAAGTTGGTAACTTTATTTTCTATCGCACATTTTTGTGTTGTATTTCCAAAAATGAAAAGCTAAAAATATTATGCCTTACTATGTTATGGATGTACAATTTTTTGGCATCTAAATGTTCCCCTATTAGCTCTACCTTAATTAAAAGTTATAAGAGGCCAAATTAGTTACCTAATCTTGAAAGTAAATTTGAAGTTTATTGCGGTCTTTCGTTTTAATCAGCAAATTTAGCAATCCATTTTCAACCTCCTCACCATTATATCGAAGTTTAAGGTTAAAGGAATACACATATATAGAAAAAAAAATTAATAATGTAAAAAAATATGTTTGGTGCTTCCATAGAAGTAGAGTCTGTAAAGTCACTCAACAAATCAAACAAAATAAAACTATATATACAAATTATTATTGAAATGTATAGGTCCTAATTGGTTTCAAGTTAAATAATATTATAATACATTTTTTTTATTCGCTAGCCTGTCATTACGATGTGAATGAACATTAAATTAAAAAAAAAAGGGTCGGTAACGTTACACATTTTTTAAGCCATTATACGTCCTATATATAGCTGCATACTTCACCAAGTTCAATATATTTTCTTTATAATACTTTACACAAAGAAAAGAAAACACATTGAAATTAATCAGATGCTAATATCGCTTCAAAGCTTTTGGTCTATGAACGGAATAGTTACTTAAAATTAAGGACACTTTAAAAGAGGGTGTTTGTACCGAACGAGAACCAAGTGATAATATGTTGTGAAATAACAAACAGTAGAGAGATTAATATGCACTGCTTTAATGTTGTCCTATATCTTAGGTTATGTTCTATAGACAACTGACAACTGGATCTGTAATTTATTGTATCTGTCTGATCAAGTTTGTTTTAAAACTTGAACAATCATATGTGTTAGAAAGGAAATAAATGTGCATAATGTGTGAAAAAAGAATCACAACCAGCACAAGCCATTCTTAAATAGTTGCCCTACTCACCTAAAATTTATAAAACTTTTAACACACATTTAAGCTTGCAAAACTATACTCAAACTATGATTAAAAAAAAGTCTGTTTGTTCAAAGCGGACAAATGCAAACTCACTAAATAGAATCCCGAAAGGTGCCATTAGTCGAACAGAAACAAAAAAACAACCAAGAGCTGCCTAAGATAAAATGTTCTGCTTTACTCACACAAAAGGCACTACCCAAATCTACTTTAACTCACTTGCAAGTGAAAAAGGGATTGACTGACCAATAATCAATGAACATTGTTGATAAACAATATTCTATATTTAATCACTTACTCCCATGGGGAAAAAGGGCTCTGATCGCGGCAACCGCTCAATGGGAATGAACGGTAAACCATCCATAATCGTAATTAGGAAGCGTATTAACTGATTTTGGCTAACAATGAAATTATTGATGAGGAACACGCGATCAGAAGATGACACTTCTTCAGCCTCCTTCTGGTCTTCGGGTTATTCAAGGAGCCGATTTATATGGAAATATTTCTCACATACCAGGGCGCATTTGGAATTGTTCTGTTCTGTTTCTCAGAAGCTCTACCGCATACTTGGATGCAATACGTCATAAAAAGACTACTATTGATCTGTAGAGCAACACTTTGTTACTGAGGCTAAGTGTGCTCGTTGTTTTCAGCATCCAGTTTAGTTTTCGTAGCTTTGCACGACGATTTCTCTTTGTGCAGAATCATCATATTGAAGATCATGTTGAAGATAGAGCCTTGGGAATATAGGCATACAAGTCTATTTACCGTGTGATTCAAGAATGAAACTTTCCGCATTTTCCTCTCCTGTCGGGTAAAACAACACAAGCTTAAATTTGACATATAAAATTATTTATTTATTTATTTTAGGTATTTGTGTTCCGTTTTGTATGGCTCTCAAGAAGAGTGACTAGCTTTTGAGACAGTCTCAAGAGAGAGATGATTTATGAAATACATTTCTTTATTAAGTGGGCAGACCTTTACTAAGAACACACTGAACCATTTTTGGCACTCTCAGAAATTATCTCCGAGCGAAAAGTAACACTGTTTTGTGTAAAAATATTATTATATAACATTATTGAAATACTTTTAGTAAACATATTTTATTTAAAATGTTGTCTTAGTCGAAAACATTTTTACTTACAAGGAATGCAATAACGCTAATACACCATTGTAACAATATTAATAATAATAATACCTTATCTACTACACCGATATCAATACTTCGATAACATATTAATTAGAAGCGCATTTCCTGAACTAATCTGCATCCATTTGCCACCTGTTCCTTCCTGATCAGGTCCTGAGCCTACGGCCTCCCCTGTGCGTGAATAACGAGAACGTGGAGCTCGCCCTGGAAACGCTTGACACAGCCTTAAAGCGGCACATGACCAAAAGGCCTCGCAGTTGGAAGAGAACAGGGTAGACGAGATCTGAGTCCGAGATGACGACGCTTAGCTGTAAGAACGCTTTGTGACGTGGAGCCTTATTGATTCGAGCTATGATTAAGGCGCTTATGTGTAAAGTGGGTGTTTAAAACTACTTAAACTAGGATATAGTTTGGTATCAATGGCATTGCCTTGAGCATAGAATAAATTAAATCGAATATCATCTTAATATAATTAATGCACAGATGCAGTCTTGTCTGGCTGCTTAGGATTTTCGAGATAGTCGCGCTGGACTCTCCTGTGAAGACTTTCATCCACATATGGCTCATACTAGACTTCTATGTCGGTATGCTTGCCGTCACTGTTGTAGTCCACGGATATTAGCGTCTCGGACAGCTCTTTTCGCGCCTTCTGCACCACCCAGAACATCAGAGCCACGCCACAAACGACCTTCAAAAAAGACCAAAGGGATTAGGACTCTTAAATGTTAAAACCATTTAAAAATTAATAATAGAGGCACCGTAAGGAAGTATATACAAATTTGTATACTTGTTTAGTCGATGCAGCCATTTCCGTCTTTTATCTGATAGCTTGCTTAACAAAAAAATACAAAATAATATACAAATGAAAAACTAACCGCAAAATACATTTTAATTTTAATTATTTTGACCTTGAGTGCAAGTTAGGTACAAATCACAAGCTTTTAGAGGTACGATATGGCAGCTAATTAGTGCATTTTGAACAAAATTTCAAATTCCACAAACATGAAGCGACTGTATACAAACTATATTTGCATTAGCATTGATCAACTAGTAAAACTTCCCTACAACCATTTCATAAAACCCAAGCTGAAACCTTGAACACATGAAGCCTTTTCAATGGTTTTAAAAATATTGATATACGCAGATCAGACGATAACCTAATTGTGTTAATAATATAAGCATTTTTTTCCTTTTCGGAATTAGGAATTCTATCAAAATTGAAGGATTAGAAACATATTCGATTTATATCAAAGATTATCATAGATATTAAGATATAAATCGAAGATGTTTCTGTGATATCAGCTGTAATCATCCTTCATTAATATCGGAGAGAGAGTAGTGTATAGATGGGTAAGAAATTATGAGTGAGGATTTACATCGTGTTCCACACAGGGCCGAGGGACCAGGGATCCAGGCGATCAATCAGGAGGTCATGAAGCGTAAGTAAACTGGAACTAGGAAGAAAACTCACCTCCAGTACAAAGCTGATGTACCCTGTCAGCTTGGTCTCGTTGTCGTTGAGTACCTCGTGCATGGACCTTAGCGTGGAGCCTAGGTATACATTAATAGTCTGGGCTGGCAGCAAGCCAAGCATGGTAGCCACATGGTAGTCTTTCGTGCTGATGGAGCTTATCTGCGGGCGAGAAGGATCTGGTATAAAACATGGCAGTATGTTATTATGCAGTTGCAGGAAGGGGAATAAACTAAATGTAAATAACCATAGCTTTGAAGAAATGTAAAGTATGTACTTGTATAGATGGCACTAAATCAGGGGTGCGCAAAAATCTATAATATGAAACTGGGCGGCAAAATATCACTGTGATGTGATAAATACATTGCACCTCTGATTTGACTGGAAGCTGGCCAGTATTCACTCACTCCGAAAATCATATTCTGCAGTCCGAATGGAATGGGTGTAAGTCGTGTAAAGAGCACTATCCTGAAGGCTTTCGGGCCAGATATTACGCGTAGTATGGCCAGTCCAGTCTTATTTTTTATGAGCCTGAAAGAATATGAAAAGAAAATCTAATCAGTTCCAGAACTTTGTCTTGACATATATGTTCGTATATCACAATCACATATTACATTATAATCGGATCAACCAGATCATTCTCGCCATAAACCAAACGGTGGACATTCTTATGAAGTATTCACATTGTTAACGAATCACTGGGCCTCACCAACAAATTAATATATTTGTAGCTTTCACTAACTGCAAGTGACTTATTTAATTAAAGCCCCCAACTCATCCGGGCACATTAAATTTCGGGAAGAAATAACACATCTTATGCTTAAATAACAACAAAGAAAAGAAAGCAAGGCATTGTTTTGTCAGAAAAACTCGTACAATTACAAAAAACATAACACGTCGTGAGAGCTGCTGAAGTTAGCGAGGAATTCTTTGAGCTGTTAATTTTTTGTTCCCTGTGTTTCCTGTCTGTCTGTGGTCGAGCCGTTTTCCCTGCCAATGGGGAGGCACACTGAATGCTCCCGGCTGGTACTTGCTGGGGCAAAGGGCCGTAAGTACTTCCACAGTGTAGTCCTCCCGAATGTAGAGGGTATCGCCCAGCTGACATAGGATACCGCGAAACTCGGGGTAGGCCTCGCAGCAGTCGTCTGGGATGGAAATAGATAGGCGAAGCGATACAACGTTCCCGGGTGCAAAGGGGTACCTAAGTAACTTCTGACTAGTGTCTCTCGGATCGATACCCACATGAGAGACGACGACGGGTGTACAGTTGTACTTGCGGGCCGCCTCGACGGTCTCAGCTGGACTCTCTCTCTTGGTATTGGGTAGCACCCGGAGCTCCCTGAGGTGACGGGCAAGGAGGATGAGGTAGGCAGCGTGCAGCTCCAGAGGGGTGCTCACAGCGCCGCCATCTCCGGCAGCCTGGATTAGTGCACAAAGATCGCGTCGCATATCTAGTAGCGCGCCATACAACATTTTTTGAGGTGGTGTGAAACGCCCTGAGACCGGCCAGCTCCTGACCAGACCGCCTTGGTAGCCCCCGTATTGGCAACCAGCTTCCATGTGCCACATTCCAGTGTCTTCCGAACCGCATGCCACTTTGGCTGCTAAGGACTGGTCCGGATGAGCGTGCCGCCGCCGACACTTGTAGTCAAAAAGTGTGGCCAGTTCCCGGGGATTGCACTGGTGTTGATGTGTCCCGGTATAGGCGATCACTTCCGCCATTGACTCGGCGGCGGTAGCATTGGCCCGACGCAGGGCACACAGTTCCCGCGCCGTTTTGACGGTGCGAGTATACTGTAGAATGTAGCGCGGGTTCGACAGAGGGGTGTTGCACTCCTCGGACACCTCTCTTACTATCCGACTGACTGCACTCGGTGGCACCAAGGTGTGCCACAGTTCGGGGGAGTGGTCCTTTAGAAACCAGGATAAGGTCTTCTTCAGCATAGCAAGGGGCAGAACCTCGTCCACGTGATGCAAACAACTGAAAATCCTGGCCAATTCGGGGTCAACCTTGTCGGACAGAAAGAGCAGCGCGCCACTCTTTTGCTTACGGCTGCGGTGCAGCACCAAAGCCGATCCTGGCCTCAAGCAGTCGCATAGGTAGAGAAATTCAGATCGCTGTCGAAATGGGCATCCCCTAACCCAGTCTGCCCCGGCCACTACGAGGACGTGGGCGAAATGGAGGCTCTTGCGACGCGGCTCCTCGAATGCTTGCTTTGCCTGTATATAGGAGTTCAGGTCGTCCAGGGCCATTGCCCGATGAAGATCAATTTCCTCAGGCACCAGAGCTGCGTTGGGCATCGGATCGCGGTGTAGGTACTCGGCTATGGTAGCAAACTGGCCTCCTGGAGCATGGCGGGAGTACTCCTCGATCAAGACGGGAACTGGAAGTGGGGTTATATCCTTGGCAAACTCGGATGATTGGGCCGTGGGCAACACCAAGTGAACATCACTAAGCTGTGCCTCAGCCAATGCGGTACAGCCACGGCGCACACCCGCACCAAAGCCGAAACACTTTAAATTTCTAATGGAACGCAGCATTGAGGACCCGTAGGAGCACGCTCTTGCGGGCTGAAAGAGGATTGTGTGAGTTAGAGACAAAAACTGTGGAAACTGTGTGGTGGAGACTATCAGGCGAAAGGCTACTACAATTACAACTACAAGATTCTTCAGTCTGTGTATCAAGGATGGAGATAAGATATAGTACGATTTTGATGAGATTAATGTCTTGATTTCTAATCTTAGCTTCCATCTTCTCTTATAGACTTCAAGTGACAAGTCGAGTCCATTGATGTAAATGGATATAAAGACTGTGATTTAGTATTGGGCGAGTAGAAATTTATCAATAATAAATGTTTTCATTTCATTTAGCACTCACTTCTGTACAGGAATGCGGTGCCGACAGCAGCGAATTAGTGTGTGGGCGATGGCGATCCCTAGGTTAGCGCCCAGAATTACAGTGAGCCATCCGCGCAGGCAGCCGAACAGGTAGCCGGCGGTGATGAGCAGCACAAAGTATCCAACCACCACCGGGAAGCTGACCAAGGTGAATAGCGCCATGAAAACGGCGAAAGTCACCCAGGCGTCTTGCGTCTCAATCCAAAAGAGCAGTTGGCGGGCGTAATCGCGTGAAATCCATGCCACGAATAGCAGGGCGCCGAGGACGGATGCGGGAACTAAGCAACTGAGGTACCAATTGCGTGTCACACAGGCGTGGGCGCGCACCCAACAGGAGTTTCGCATCCGGCTGCGGACGCCTCTGCGACTGCCGGAGCTGCTGATGAGAAAAGCCTCGCATTCATCGTCGTCCACATTCGCCGACGTCTCTATCGTGGGCAGGTAAAGGGGGAAGGGTTCGAGAGCAGTCGTTGCTTGGACATTGGCTCCGACCATTATGTCCGTCTCCAACGGTCCGTTCGAACTGTTTCCCTGAATCAGCTGAGCGGATGCTGCTGTGCTGGCGGATGCTGGCTTCTGCGTGCTACTGTTATTGTTCCCATATATGTGCGAAAAATTATTGGTGTGACTGCTGGTGCTCTCGAAGTCCATCGTTGTCATTGCCGGAGAATACCGTTAGCCACTTCGATTTCGCTACGGAATTGCACTTTTATGACCCGCGCTGAAACATCTGTTTGATGTGTGGATGTGTTACACACACTGTTTGGGATTATAACACATACACCTGTGCACATAAATATTATAAAAGCATCAAAGTTTCAAACCGTAAAATCAATGCTTCAAACCGTAAACTCCACGCGGCAATCTTTTATCTGAGTTTCTAGGCGACCTATTCGAACAGAAACCGCATTCAAAATTAAGACACAACTAACTTACTTACTTCATTATTTAGTAAATCATTCAGTCGTTTAGGGAATAGCTGTTATGTTTCTAGTTTCACTATAACAAGGTGAATTCAACAGGTATTTTGTGGCAATGTAACGTTGGTCCCACTAATCGCTCAGCTGTTCTGAAAATTCCTTTGCAAAGCAACAAGTTTTTGGCAATTTAAAAAGGTTTCTCTAGCTTATACTAACACAAAAATGCTGTCTTATTGCCGGGCAGTGGCGGGCCGGACCCCTAGGTGGTTATCATCTACAAGTGCGAAGCAGCACGAAGGTGTTCCACCAAACACAGAGCAGGACAGCAGTCTCAACATCTTGCCCGCGTACTCTGAGGTTCAACGTCTCAAGATTTTGGATGCAATCAACGAAAGCAGCTTGGATCAGATGCTCATGTGGGTGTATATGCTCAACATCTGATAAATACGACCCTAATCCTACATATTTTCCAGCTACGACATAACTAAGGCAAGGGCCACCAAACTGCAGAACTGGAAAAGACGATACGGTCCGGTGAAGGATGTTAGTGATATCTTGTGCGTAGAGGGCTTCAGTCTAAAGGTGGCAACCAAATTATTTAAAAGCTTACTCGAAAAGGTTGACGGAGTAAGCAACAGCGATGTAGTTCCCAGGCAAAAGCCAAAGCCATCGCGAACGGCGCCCTTTATAACTCCGGCTATGGACGATAAGCGGCGCTTAGAAATCGTGTCCAGCATAGGCGTTCGCATCGGTGTGACAAGTGTTAGCTGGGCGCGAATGGAGATTGGGAGTAAAGATGCACCCTGCCGTCTCACCAATTGGCAATATCATGAGCTAAACGACAAGAAAATGCACCTGGCCGAGCTTGCCCAACGGTGCCTCTACGTCACTCACCAGATACCACAAGCTGACTGTTACGTTCTAGAGAGTCCTCAAATGGCACAGGTCAGCAACAACCCCGGCAGCATAGATCAGCAGAACGTCAACATTCAGAAAGCCCAGGTTTCAGCCATAATGAGCTACGCATTGATGTCCCGCATGTATAACGAGGACAATACGACGAAAAACGTATACTACATGCGACGCTTCCTCACAGCCCGCCTCTTTAATCACCTAGTGGGTACGGAGCGCGTGACCTCAGAAGACACTATATTGGCCATGATGCGTAATCAGAATCCCTTGGAATATCAGACGCCCGACGCACAGACGATAAGCCAGCAGGCGCAAGTTCATTTTCCTGTCCACCTGCGTGAACTATTTTCACAGTTGGCGCGACACCAACGAGATTTTCTGGGACAAGCCTTTCTGCTTAATTTGGCCTTTATTCGTTTGGTGCTCCTGAAAGATGCGACGAGCATCGCTTCTGTGTCCCGCTATTCTAAGAGCTCCCTTACTAGCGAGGCAGATTGCAAAGGCATACATATGGGACCTTAGTAGGATAACACTTGAAGAGAGTTCTATTTTTAATAACCAATTCATTTAAACTATTTAATATTGTTTACATTTAATAAAAAATCACTTATTAAATACAATAATAATAATTTAAATATAAGTTTACACAACAATAAAAAAAAACAAATAGGAAACCTACAGTCAAGTTTTATCAATTGTAAGATACCCGGTACCCAAAGCATTGTGGTACATGGTTAACTCACTTAGCAACACAAAAAACAGGCAAATACCATATCTATACTGCTGAAGTTTAGCTTATACACACATTGTTGTTGTTGATTTTCGGGGGCGGAAGTGGGCGTGGTCAAAGCTTGAAACAAATTTGATCTGCTTGTCACCAAATTTGGTAGCCCTAGCTCATATAGTCTCTGAGATCTGTTGTTTCACACGAACAGACAGACGGGCATGGCTAAATCGATTCGGCTGGTGACGCTGATGAAAAATATATATACTTTATGGGGTTGAAGTCTTCTTCTCCCTCTAAAAAATTGCAAAAACTTAAAAATAAATGTTTTGAAATGTTTCATAAGCAGAAAAGTTGTATAGGTATGGGACCGTCGATTTGTTAAGATTTAAAAGCTGGAAATGAGAGAAAATTGCATTTATATATATATATTATATTTTTCCCCAACTTCATTTATTCTCTTTTACTTTGGCCCGTCATAAAGCTGGAATTCGTAGCTAAATAAGAAATTATTTTTTGCTTTCCAACTGAAACATTTTTAAATATTTTAAAATTAATTATTTGAGATATTTCTGGTATCTTACAAAGTACAAAAAATTCTTCATATCGATTAAGTTTTGTATAAAAGATTAACAATACAAGAAATTAACTATTCTGCTTGCCATCGACATTCACGCTAAAGTCGTCGTCGGAGAACTCCTTAAGGGAGCGTGTGTGTGCCGGCAGATTCCAGGCACCTTTATATTGCTGAACAGCATCGGCAGGAGTACGGCGCAATTTATGACGACGACCGCCGAGGTGGGGAAATTCCACGACTTCATTCAGGTCGCTGGCGAAGGAGGTGTGGTCCGTGGATACGTAGCAACTAGATGCATTGGAACGCAAACTGCCAGTCGGGGAAGAGTCTCGGTTGTTCGTTTCCTTGAGTCGTGTTCCTGGTCGGGAGTAAAAGGTGTCGAACGATGATTCATGTGCGAGCGACGAGCTTTCTGCGGGAATAATCCGGTAGTTGGGCTTGGTCTTGGGCGGAATATGCTTTCCCGGCTTGACGGTGATGGCCAAATCCCCACACATAAAGTCGCTGAAGGTAAAGCACCAGCGCATCACCATGCTTTGTGTACAGTACTTAGTGCGGTCGATTTCTTCGTGGAACTGCAAAAGAGAATAATAAAATTTTTTCAATCTGGCAATAATTATGTTTATGTCTGCTATTACCTGGCAAGCGATTTCGGGCGTAAATTTAAAAANATGTATGTTGACCTTGTCATCTGGCAATCCGGCGATGGCTAATACTTCTTTCTTTAGAATAAAGAGCAAGTACTGAATGTCGAACACCAGAATTTTCTCCAAGTCGCCTCGGGAATCCTGTTGGTTCTCGCAAGCCAAGAAGCGAAAACACGATTTCACCATCGGTATCATTTCCGTTGAGGTGAAAACAATTAATGTCTTATGCCGTGGCACTTAGACAAATATTCAACAATTTGCCTATACAGTTTCTCCATATTCCTTTCCCCCAGCGCTTTGGGCGGAAGTGGTAAGCTATGGGTGGTCGAAGAATGGTGCTGGGCGTCACTGGCCTGTCCGAAAATGATGTGACCCGGATCTATCAAAGTGCTGTACACTGATATTATTCCCTCCTTAAGGGAGTACTCACAGGCGGCGAACTCGGCCGGCACATAAACGTCGCTTTTGAAAGCCTTAGTGAAATAGTTAAAGGCGCAAAAAACGAACTTAGTGTTTTCCAGATCTGTAAGAATATGGTAACTAATTAGTCAGTTCTGATTTTGGTCTGGCTAGGAAGAGTCGGTTACCGTGCGATTTTTTTGCGTCCATCACGATGCGTTCAGTGCTGCGCTTCATGTGCAGCAGTCTGTCGGCCATTTCGCGATTAGCCTGATCCACAGCGGAGAGCGCCTGGCCGTGGCAGTTGAGTCGTTCTTTATGGGCACGGGCTCGCACGTCGACGTTTTTGGCGCCTGAGATGTAAGGGCCCCGCTGCTGCGGAGTCAGTTTCTGCACAGACACTTGTTAAAAATGAGAATTGGCAATGAACACGGATCTTACCTCCCACATGCCGCCGCAGTAGGTTACCGCTTGGGTCAGGCTCATCTTCCGTCCTTGTGGGTTTTTGTCGCGCCACTCGTTGACGAACATCATAAATGCACTATGCTTCTTCGGAGCCATCTCACCGCTCTGGCTGGGTGGTGAGCTGGATATTGGACGCGGACGGAGGAAGCAGTCGTTAACAAGCGGGCAAGCGCACACGGGCGTACGGGCGATCGAGACGAGGACAGACTGGCACGATAATGGAATAATGTCAGATTTGTCGATTTCAGATCAGATTTGAAAATAATAAAACGACAATATCTCACTAACTATAAACAAATCTGGGCTCTGACCGCAGTACTAGGTCAAGAATGCAACGGAAATGAATTGAATTTAAAACGGGACCAAAGATGCCGATGCAGCAAATTTGTAAGAGGAACGGGCGCGTTCAGCAGCCCATGCAATATGTGTGGTGAACGCGCCTCACACATCGGAATCATTAGAAAATGAACCTAAAACTAGTCCGTTATCTGGTCTGGATAAATAGTTAAAATGGCTGTTAAAGAATAAATGAAGAGTTTATAATTTGTACATAATAAAGTGGTCACAAGTAGAACACCCAAAGAATATTCAAAATGTCACAGGACTAAATATTCTTGTTTTATTTAAAGTTTTAAAATTTTAACGGTAGACCCCTTTCAGGCAAGAAGTTAACTTTGACCGCCCCGCATTTTCAGTTCTATAAATAGATGTACAATGTATATTAATCTTTCAAATTGGTTCAATATTTAATAAATTAATATTCAGATTTGAGTCAATCTTCAGGGACACCAAGAAAAGTAATATACGTTACAAAAAAATCACAGACCTTGTCATATAATTTCAAAAATTTGAAATTAAAACTAATATATATACAACCAAACAATTTAGGTAAAAATACCGTCGATATTTAGCAGCAGAGGGTAATGACCGAGTAGAATCGGTAGCTAAATTAGCAAACAAACGCTTATTATTTTTGCATTCTTCGCCATAATCTTAAATTCAATTCCAGATCAAATTCGAAAATAATAACAAAACGTCAATATCTACAAACTACAAACAAATCCAATTTGCAAACAAACGCTTATTATTTTTGCATTCTTCGCAATAATCTTAAATTCAATTTCAGATCAGATTCGAAAATAACAACAAAACGTCAATATCTAATAAACTATAAACAAATCTGCACTGTGACCGCAGTACTCGGTCAAGAATGCAACGAAAAGGAATTGAAATTAAAACGGGACCAAAGATGCAGATGCAGGAAATTTGTAAGAGGATCGGGCGCGTTCAGCAGCCCATTAATGCAATATGTATGGTGAACGCGCCTCACACATCGGAATCATTAGAAAATGATCCTAAAACTAGTCCGTTATCTCTTCTGGATAAATAGTTAAATGGCTGTTGAAGAATAAATGAAGAGTTTATAAGTTGTACATAAGAAAGTGGTCACAAGTAGAACACCTAAAGAATATTCAAAATGTCATAGGACTAAATAATCTTGTTTTATTTTAAGTTTTTAAATTTTAACGGTAGACTTCTTTAAGACAAGAAACTAACTTTGACCGCCTCGCATTTTCAGTTATATAAATAGGTGTACAATGTATACTAATCTTTCAAATTGATTCAATATTTATTAAATTAATATTCAGATTTGAGTCAATCTTCAGGGACACCAAGCAAAGTAATATACGATACAAAAAAATCACAAACCTTGTCATATAATTTCAAAAATTTTGAAATTAAAACTATATGCATATATACAACCATACAATTTAGGTAAAAATACCGTCGATATTTAGCAGCAGGGGGTAATGACCGAGTAGAGTCGGTAGCTAAATTTGAAAACAAACGCTTATTATTTTTGCATTCTTCGCTATAATCTTAAATTCAATTTCAGATCAGATTCGAAAATAATAACAAAACGTCAATATCTCATAAACTATAAACAAATCTGCGCTGTGACCGCAGTACTCGGTCAAGAATGCAACGAAAAGGAATTGAAATTATAACGGGACCAAAGATGCCGATGCAGGAAATTTGTAAGAGGATCGGGCGCGTTCAGCAGCCCATTAATGCAATATGTATGGTGAACGCGCCTCACACATCGGAATCATTAGAAAATGATCCTAAAACTAGTCCGTTATCTCTTCTGGATAAATAGTTAAAATGGCTGTTGAAGAATAAATGAAGAGTTTATAAGTTGTACATAAGAAAGTGGTCACATGTAGAACACCTAAAGAATATTCAAAATGTCATAGGACTAAATAATCTTGTTTTATTTTAAGATTTACATTTTAACGGTAGACCCCTTTCAGGCCAGAAACTAACTTTGACCGTCCCGCATTTTCAGTTCTATAAATAGATGTACAATGTATACTAATCTTTCAAATTGGTTCAATATTTATTAAATTAATATTCAGATTTGAGTCAATCTTTAGGGACACCAAGCAAAGTAATATACGTTACAAAAAAATCACAGACCTTGTCATATAACTTCAAAAATTTGAAATTAAAATTAATATATAAACATCCAAACAACTTAGCAGCAGGAGGGAATGACCGAGTAGAGTCGATAGCTAAATTTGCAAAGAAACGCTTATTAATTGTTTGCATTCTTCGCCATAATCTTAAATTTATTTCAAACTATTAAATTTAAGTTTAACAATCCATATACCAACTCTGTAGCCACACTGGGTTTTTCGTTATTTTTTTAGACCTCGTTCGCTAAATGGCTATATTTTCAAAGAGATGAACGCTTTCAGCAGATCAATTTGTAGTCATTTAGCCGTATAGTGAACAACGCAAATACCCATTTAAAATATTAAAATAACTAAAAATTGCATTAGTATTTCGAATTTGTAAAATACCAAGAAGGGATGCTAGAATATCGCTATTCGAAAACGTAAATAGAAGAAAAATGTAAAAAATTTTGAGAATACTTTAAATCATGTTATTTTTGAAGCTTGTTATTCACTGGCATTTGGATTCTATGGATATTGTGGATTCTACGAACTGAAAAAAAAACAAAGTTATGTTTTATGTAACCTGATCTTTACTATGGCAGTAAAGTTCAACAATACAATACTACAATACAATTTAAAGTAATTTTCTATGTTTTTATTGATTTTCTTCCGTTATGTTTTTTTTTACAACACCCATTTTGCTTTTTACAAAATTAGCTTTCCAGCACTGGATATCGAATTCATAAGCACAGGTAACTTCGCTTGGAATCCAAAAGGCTCGGTTTCGGAAAAGTCCCCATGGAGGACAGGATCTGCACCGTCGCCAGCCGCGCTGCCAGTGGTGCGTCGGAAAGGTATATAAGAGTCGCGCCCGCTATCAAGGACATCTGAAGCATATCCACAATATTACCACTGAACCAGACAATCGCTTGTTCAACTGTTACCATTGCTCTTGTAGCGAATGCCGGCATCACAATCATGCTCCGGGAGTTACTGTTTTCCGCGAAATCGTCCAGCTACGTCGTCATTACCAGGCACATCACATGACCAAAAACTTCAAATGTGCATTCTGTGAGCGAGATTTCGGGCTGGAGCGCGATCTTCTCATTCACAGATGCTGTCGACCGAACACAGCTTCTGAAAATCGAGCAAACCCAGAACATGACCTACACCAAGAAGTCCCGAAGAACCGAACAAAACGCATTAAGGAATATACCACGCAGGGAGTCCGTAGAAAGCACAAGGCTATGGGCCAACCGTCTTTAAACCAGCATGATGATAAGGAGAATAAACCAAAGCCATCATCTTTGAGGCAAATGCAAAAATGCATCCAGTGCAAGAGGAAGTATATTTTGCGCCACCGATGCTGTGAGCACCCATGCCACGAGTGTGGACGCGTCTTCTTCTGCAAGTCAGCACTGAAACTTCACATGAGAAAATCCACCCACAGCCTTCGGGTGGAGGACACTATCTTTGTAGATGACCTGCTTCAATTGCTAGGTCGCATAGAAGACGGTACTATTCGGGACCCACCACTGCTTAAGGAATTGGCCGAATTGCTGCCGATGCTTTAAAAGATTCAGGAGCCCTGACTGTGACCTAGTTCGCCATTTGTTTTCCTTTGTAACGACCAAATAAACGGATTTATCGATTCACAGATCGGCGATTATCAACACTGGCAGCATTAAGTGATGCGATCACAGCTTGGGGCCAAGGGCGTAAATCCAACGCTTTACTCATAGAATTGTTTTAAATACTTTGGTAGGGAGAAGCAAAAAGTTCTGTAGATTATATCTAAAGCTAGTAGACTTAGGTTTGATTTTTGTTTGTTTGACTTTAGCTTAGCATACAGAAATTGTTTTCCATAGCTTTTGGAAACCTCTTTTGAAATTCTGACGTTTTCCTACTTCTTTTAGTGAAGCAGACGCGAAGGCGAATGATGAACAACCAGGACGAGAAAGACTATGTAGACCCAGAAGTGGAGTTCCCCTGTGAGATGCTCATCGACCGCTCCTTCATGGATTCCGGCTGGACTCCAAACAAGGAAAAACCGGAAGACAGTGAATTCAGCATGAACGGTGCGCTTATCGCGTTCATGCGTGCCAATTCATCGGTGAATGCCGACACAACTCTAACCACTGAAGGCTCAAAGAACGACGAAATTCCTCCCTCAGCGCAAAGCGATCCCCATCCTTGGATGAGGTGCTGCGGTCGCAACTTCAGGCACTCTGTTTTTTCTCTCCAACCAAGCCGAGCGCCCAAACGAGGACTTGGACGCCATAGGCGCGGTCTCGCTCACGGACAACAGCCCACCCCATAAGCTAAGTATAATTTTGGAAATTTTTAAAATATAATTTTTATGTATAATGTAAACGATTTGATACAAATCAAATGGATCGTTATGTTCAACCGCGTAATTCTAGAGACTATGCTTTTTTCAGAAGTAACCACTGGGGTTGTAATCTATCGGATAGCCCGAGGGCCACGGTGCTTGCACACTGAAGGCTGGTGGTGGTAAGTATGTATTCTGACAGTAAAGATCTTGGATCCGGTGGCGCAGATCGTTTGGCCCAAGGGAATAAAGAGAGCGCGATGTATTTAGACGGCGGCGCAAGTCGAAGGGGCCCAAATCCACCGGAGGAGGGTTAAAGGGCGGCCCTGACGCCTGGCAGCTCAGCACACTTGTGTACTCAAAGCTCGTGAAGTGAGTCTGCATGCCGAACATGTGAGGAGCCAGTGGTGTGGGAAGCAGCTGATCTCGCAATGAGTATGGTCGGCTCACTCTATTGTCATGAAGTGTAATCATCGAGGCGATGGGTCGAGGCGAGATGACCACCGGAGAGGCGCTTTTTATGGGTTGAAGCATTTGCTCTACTGACTGACTGGTCTGACTGGAGTGGTAGGAGTGATCCACAGGTACGGGTGTCATCGTCTCATCCAGCAGACGCTGGCTTTGTGCAGACGGGGATTTTCTTCTGGAGCTTTGGCGAATTATAAGCTTTGGAGGCCTGCTCCCTGGTCGAGTGCCCTTTAAGGCGTTTGATGGGCGGGAAATACTTCTCGAACGCTCTCGGAGAGGTACCGTTGACGACATAGACCTGCTTCCAGAACGCCGCCTATGTAAGATCTTCCTGGATTTCGACATGCTTCCAGATCGATCCCGTATCAGGCTCTTTTCTGGGTTTTGCCGGCTTCGGTCTGGGAATTTTGATCGAATGGACCTGCTTCTGGAACGTCGTCTCCTTGAGATTTTTCCTGGATTGGGTCGACTTCTCGAACGCCGCCGATGAAGGCGCAATGGGGAATATTGAGTGACATGAATCCTGCTCAAGTCATGAGATCTTTTCGGGCTCAAAGAGGTGCTATTTCGATGTCGTTGAATTCTTTCCGCCCAGGATCTCTTAAGCCGCATATTTCCCGGGCTTCGAGATCGGCACCTATATGTTTGGCGTCGCCTGTCCCTCGGGGAACTTATTCGTCGGGACCGTATCCTTATCGGGTCGCTGGATTTACTTCGGTGTCTTTTCTGATCCGCCGTACAGTACTTTGAGTTATGGGAGGTACTTCTTCTGCAGCCTCCAGATCTGACTGAGCTCGATCTTCGATTCGACTGACTTCGGGAGTGTCTCTGTCTGGCAGTATCACTTCTTCTACTTTTGGACCTCAGCCTCAGATCACCGCTGGTTGATCTGCGAGTCGTACTCTTTTTGTGAGCAAAAAGCTCTTTTGATGTTGGCCGTGGACTTTCAGGATAAGACGCAATTGCTCTGTTTACGTGAATTTCGGTTGCATCTTTTGTGGAACTCCTCCGGACTCTAGGTTTACTTTTATGGCCAACGTTGACTGGATTGCCTTTAGGTTTGTTGTGTTTATTTATTCGAGTGTTTCCGATATCAATATCAGCTTTACTCTCGATCTCTGAGGACTCTGCGAAGTTGACTGGGAAAGGATCGTTAATAGATTTAAATCTTCTAGTGAACAGGGATGTGTCGTCTGCCAGAGAGATAGAAGGTGGTGGTGGTGTGATTACTGGCTTCATCTCAAATTCCGAGACGGCCTGCTCTTCAGCAAGGATTTCTCCTAGCTCGTCCAAGACCTCCCACAGATCTTCGCAGAAGGGCTCCAAGTTAGGTTCGCTTTTGATACGAACGTCCTTTATGTAGGGTTTCTGTTCACATGTCCCTGCTGTTTGCTCACGATCCTGGCGAAGGTGCAAGCGTTCGTCCTCGTTATGTTGTGAATTCTGCATTAATATGTACACATGTTGAATAATACAAATGGGATCGGAATACTGAGAATATGCTCTGAAGCAACTATCTCACGACTACAGTATATCTTCAAATACGTACCTGCCTAGGGGACATTACTGTTGCGCGGAATTCAGTGTCTCGCTTAGATAAGACTTTTGTCATCTTTCTTTTTCATTAGTTTAAAACGAATTTGAATGAATTTTGTTGGTGAGCCGCTCTGTGGCGTTGGCGTTAGTACATATTAGGTCTGTTAAACGCCTCTGTTATTTGCTGTGTTGCCACTTCCTTTTCCCGACAAATCTGGCTTTTTCCAACATATGTAGGTTGCTGGAGAAATTAAGTAAGGGGGAAGTCGGGCATTTTATATATTGTATTTTAAGTATTTGGATTTATTTTGATTACTTTTTGTTTAGTCAATATTTATTATTTATTATTTTTAGAGCATAAAGCCAACTTTAACCCAAATGTTTGATCAAAAATATTTGTATTTTTATATGCATCCGCATTCAGCTATTGGACCATTCTGTAACAACCATGAAATTGGTAATTTAATTTTTATTACATCAAATTGCAAATATTAAGAATGATAAGGCAAGAGAAATCGTATAACAATAATGACCTCACAATGTAAGGTATATTATTATTTAATTTATTAAATAGCAAAATGTTTTAAAAATATTGTCTTGTCTAGGATGTCAATCGTATATTGTATACCAATTCTTGATATATCGCCACAATCTCTATAAATATGAATTTTCTAGCGAATGCTTCGATGTTTATGTACGCCAAATTATCTTCAAAGACGGAGGAACATTAAGATGGCCAGCCCCGCTAATATTTTGAATGCGGAACCCATTAAAATGGTTCCGATGTCTGGTGGAGCGACTGGTTCAGGACCGGTCCCAGTTCCAGAGCTCGGGCATTCTGTAACGGCTGCATTCTATCCCCCACCGTAAAGCAAGTTTCTTAAAGTCTGACCGAACGTTTAAAATAACATTTTCCCCAAATATTTTTTATTCTATCCCCAATATGCCCCATACACCGAGCATAAAGGCACGCGATCGAACAGTATAGTTACGACCTTTATTTTTGCTGCTTGCCTGCACGTCTTAAATTTGTCCAAACCCAAAATAAAACGGTAGTAAATTCATTTTTTAGCACGTATGTACTTCATTTTATTCGATTTAATTGTTTTTTTTTTCTAAATAAAGTAAAAATTAAAATCGCTTCGTGTTCAATTCTCTATTGTTCCATTTAGACTCTAGTATGACGTTTTGGAATAAATAATCACTAATAAAGGGTTCCATAAAGGGTTCACCTGGATACAACTTTGCAGTCCTGCGTTTATTTTGAACGCAAGCAAATTCCTCACTACTCTTCCCAACAAACTAAATTTTATATGGAAAAAACGCTGCGTTCTATAACAATCGTATTTAGATGTGGATGAATCCAAATGGAAGTGAGGCCTAAGTTATAAGTTGACAGCACTGCCTGCGGATAACACATCTGGTAAGGCTCCGTCGATATTTATCGATGCTATCGATAGTGCCATCGATGTTTTGACAACACAGACTTTCCACGTACGTTCTGAAAAAAATTGACAAAGTTTTTTTCTGGTTTGGTAGCCAGACCTTCGTCAATTGCATTAAAGTTGCAATAAAGATACATAAATAAACGATTGCCAGAGAAGCACCGAGCAACGTCCACCCTTTTTAGTGCCGTGAACCAGCCACTCTGTTCTGATCCGAGCGATTCGTTATGGCCACCCCAGCTGCAGCACCCACCAAGCAGGAGATCGAGTCCATCTTCAGTCGCCTTCGCGCCCAGCCAGCCAACAAAGTGAGTGCCACGTTTGCAACAGTTCGGTCTTGGGACTCCAAAGCTAATTCCACTTTATCCAACTTCGCGCCTCGTCGTCGTTCAGTCCTGTTTTGACTGCGCCGCCAAGGCTCCAACTTGGTCTTCGGTCACCTATGGCATCTTTATTTGCATCGACTGCTCGGCTGTTCACCGCAATCTGGGCGTGCACCTAACTTTTGTGAGGAGCACAAATCTTGACACCAACTGGACGTGGCTGCAGCTTCGCCAGATGCAGTTGGGTGGCAACGCGAACGCGGCGCAGTTCTTTCGGGCGCACAACTGCAGCAGCACCGACGCCCAAGTCAAGTACAATTCGCGGGCAGCGCAGCTCTACCGGGACAAGCTGATAACTCAGGCCCAGCAGGCCATGAAGGTGCACAGCAGCAAGGTGAGCTTCAAATATTAAATTATATATTATTCCTACCGATCATCTGTCCGCCTATCCGTCTGCCTACATGACATCTGTGCTGTGATCCACAACTTTGGAGTTAGATGGATTCAGTATTCACACGAAACACAAACTAAATATGTTGGATATGTAGGTCACTGACTATTTTATAGTCGAGACAACCGACTATTGGAGTTTTTCTTGTTCTTTGTTACATATGTTCTTGCCTGGAGATTTATATACTTAACATCCTACTTAATATTTGCTTTTGCTGCCCCGGCTTATACTTACTGCCACCTGCTTGCTATCCACCCCTGATTTCCACTATCCACTTCGACCCACGTCCACCATGGCTCATCAATACAGCTGCACCTGGAGCATATGGACAAAAGCGAAGGTAACGAGGCCGCTAAGGAGGAGGACTTCTTCGCCCAGTGCGACAACGATGAGGACTTTAATGTGGAGAATAACAATTTAAGCCAGGTAGGAAGACACACACAGACACACGCACGCGCTTTTTTTTAAGTTCTTTTATTACTTTCTGAAGACGACCAGGATGGGACTGACATTTAAATTTATTTTCAGCTTGATCAAAAACCTACACCGGCTGCTCCAGTTGCCAATTTAGAGACACAGTTGGGTGGTGCCCCCAGCGTCGATCTGCTCAATTCTGTCGCCACCTCAAGAGTGCAATCTTCTATAGGCGTTCGCAAGATTCAACCCAAGAAGGGAGGAGTACGTTTCGTTTATAGCATTGCAGACTCATCTATAACGATTTGTTTAATCTTTTAGCTGGGTGCCCGTAAAGTAGGAGGCCTGGGAGCTACCAAGGTGAAGACCAACTTCGCAGACATTGAAGCGCGTGCGAACGCTGCCAACGAGATGAAGACATCCGCGGCTCAGGCAGTGTCTGTGGAGAAGACGCAGACGGCCGAGGAGGAGTTGGAGACGGTGGCTAGCATGCGACTTGCGTACCAGGAGCTCTCTATGCAGAAGACCCGCGAGGAGGCCAAGCTGAAAAACATGGATCCAGCTAAGGCCAAACAGATGGAGCGCCTGGGCATGGGTTTCAGCCTGCGTGGCTCGGACGTGGCCCATTCTGCCATCGGCGACATGGAGACCCTACAGCAGACGGCTGCCCCTAAGAGTAAGCTCTCCTCCACGGAGAGCGACAACTTCTTTACCGATTATTCCCTTTATGGAAACAGCAGCGGCGGCGGAGCAGTTGGTTCTAGCGAGAAGCGAGAGAGTTCTGTTAACGGGTCCAGCAAGCTGGATAAACTCGAACTGGATTCACTGGGCTACGAGACAATAGAGCCCATTGGCGGCACGCATTCCACCATCACGTCTATGTTCGCCACTAGTAATGTGTATGACACAAAGGGATCTGGCCCGGGAAAAAGTGGATCTACCGACACAACCACATCAAAAGCGGCCGGTAAAAGCAAAGGCAGTGTCGGTAATGATCCTGTGATCGCCCAGCAAAAGTTTGGCAACTCCAAGGGCTTCGGGTCTGACCAGTACTTCGCCAGCGAACAGTCACCTGCTGACATAAGCTCTAGCTTAAACCGCTTCCAGGGATCGCGAGCTATATCATCGTCGGACTATTTCGGCGATGGCACTCCTGGCAGCAGTGCCGGCACCAGGGGTGAGATCTAAATTAGTTTTTGTCACTAGGAGATTGAGATGTGGTTTCTTGCAGGCGGTGGATATTCGTCATCGGTCAATTTCAGTGCACCCGACCTGGATGTGGAGAGCGTAAAAGAGAGCGTGCGTCAGGGTGTGCACAAAGTGGCCGGCCGGCTGAGTAATCTAGCCAACGACGTAATGACCTCATGGCAAGACAAATATGGCTACTGATATCCACGAGATGCCCGTATGGCCCTGGGAGACTGCGGCATCAAAAAAAGAACCACTATCGTTGTTGAAGGGCAGTCTAATTTTAACGTTTTTATATATTAGTCACACACACCAACCATTTAGGAATTATGCAGAAAGTTATGAAGGATTCCAAGCAGATAGAAACTTAGCCTAGCATCAGAGGAGCAGTATGCATTCTGGGTACCTCGTATCGTTCTTACATATATGAAATATAAAAAACATCAGAAACTGAAACTAAATCCATGCAGTGAAAGGAGCTGTAAAATACGCGTAGTGTCTTTTAAATATAAATACATACAAAAATATACGGAGAATGAAAGTTCTGCGTCTATAGACAAGTTAATTTTTATTCTCCTGCATTGTAATAGGTCCTAACACTGAGCGGCCGATTCAACAATACTTTTTAAAAGGTAATCGGTTTTGCAGAAATTAAGGAGACTATGTAAATATTGAAATTTCGAAAATTTAAGCTGACGCCGGCGGTGAACTTGAATCTTTAATTGTTTGGCCTGCCCACGAATCGCATTAATTAAATACTTCGTACAAAAGTTGCTTAATAAATAATGTTTAAAAGATCATTCAACACTAGAAATGTTTATCGAGCTTTTCCTGTACGAATCTTAAATTGTTTTTAGGCCTTTTTATTTTTTTTTAGCTAATATTTTCCCAATTTGATGACATCAAATGTCAAACTGATTTTGGAAAACAAAGTGCAAGCAGCTTGCTCCACCCCTGTCGCTGGTTGGCCCGTTATTGCAGTACCATTTGGATTTCGGTTCAATGGTATGAAGCCAGACTGTGGCATTTCCCATTAGAAATGTTTTTGGTCAGAGTCACCAGCAGAGTCGCTCTTTCCATGTCCGTCTGTCTTTATGAAACAACAGATCATAGTATGGAATTTGGTACGTAAGTGAAAAGATATGTTATGAATAAAGTTCTGTTAGCAAGTGCCCTAAAAATATATTAAAAAAATATATTATATTTTTAAGTTATCTGGTAATCGTTATGAAGAGTCTTGAAATGGTCATTTGTGCTGGGCTACTGAAAAAGAATTTTTTTTTTGGCCTAATACACACAGCATTGGGTACCGGGCATCTCAGAATCGAGCACACTCGACTGCAGCTCTCTTACTTGCTTTATAATGCTTCGAAGGTGTCTTAACAATACGACTGCTCTTGACTTTTACACTATCAGATCTTAATGTGTAAAATTATATTATTACTCAATAATTTGAGACTATAAAAGATAAAAGATACAAATAGGGAAGATACAGTCGAGTGGGCTGTACTGGCAGATACCCAAAGCTTTGTGCATTAAGTTAAAAGACAGATCCGACTTTCATCGGCGCACTGAGCTCAACTCGCCCTAAACGCGCTTCTTCACAAGGTTCTATTCCAAAACGATTACTCCAATTGATATTTAAAATAAAATTTATAAATTATAAAGAGAAAACCCAAAAAACATAATTCTAAATGGTCGAATCTACGAAGTACTCGAATAGCAGAGCATATTTTGTGGTGCATTACCGTCTTACATATGTACATATATACTGTTGCATTTAGAATTATAATGCTGATGCTTCATGCAGAAGCTAGGATAGCGATTCTAAAAGTTGAAAAAACGATCGATACGAATCTACCTTCGATGATTCATCTTGTAAGGCATACCACATTAGATAACCAGCCACGCAAACCCGCCACTGGGAATGTTCTCACTTTGATATTTTATTTCGACAACAAAAAACATAGGTGATTTCTTTAAGTTTTTGAGAATTAAAAGAAAGTTCGAAATGTACTTCATTTAAGAACGAATCATTCTTAGTAAAACTGAATACATAAAGTAATTAAATTGAGTAATCTTTTACATGGTAATAAGTGGAAATAATATAATACATAAATTCTATAAGCCAACTTACATTTTTAAATTATAATTGTTCAGCCTCGAACATGGGAACTACTCCACGCGCCACGCAGGGAAATCAAAGAACCACTTTGAAAACTCGGACACTTTCTAAGTACACCTTAGTGTATCTCCTTAATTTTTAGTCTATATATAAGTTGAAAGAATGGAGATAAAGAAATAAAGCGACCAAGTTCTAAACATACCCAATTTGAGAACTCGTGTTCACAGTTTTAAGGCTAAATACACTCAATTTCAGTACTGTACCTGTCTTCCTTAAAATTTTTGTTTTTCTCGTCTGGTCTTTTGGACCATATCTCAAGAAAATATCTCACATATCTCACATATCTCAAGAAAATAAATATTTAATTTTTACCATTCTTAAATTTTTTTTCTAATATATCACCGTAATTTTTAAAAATAAGGATGTGCCCGTTTGGTACCTTAGTGATTATATTGGTCTTTGGGTCTACTGAGGTAGATTTTAAGGCAGATATGATCTTAGTATAACGTCACTTATTACCTTAAGTTAAAGTCATATTATGGATTCCATGTTATCTAATTTTCCTAATTAGTATTTTTACTAAGTTCTGGGTGTACGTTCAAGAAATACGGCCTTGTCATCAACCAGATATTTTAGACCGTAAGATAGAATTTAATACAGACATACAAACAATCAAATCATTTGGAATGTCGTAATTATTAAGATCATTGGTTGACAAGGGTTAAACTCTGTCATGGAATTTCCCGTCTAGAATTTTCGAGAGAATAAAATCGAAATTCTGGTATCATTAAATATGAAATTAATCAATGATACATTCGGATTTCAGCATCGGTTTTGTTCTTTCCTGTTTTGTGAATTATTATTTTTCTCCGAGAAAAGAATTTCTATCAGAACTTTAGAAAACAGAACAGAACTAGAATTTTATTTGAATGCTCTCAAAGATGGTAAATTGTCCTACTAATTACAAGGGAATCTTAATAGACTGGATTGATTGGCTGCGAGTTACTGAGGCCTTGGAAGATGGCGATGCCCGTCAAGGAGATGCTTAGTGGCGGAACTTGCTGGGATTGGGGCGCACACGGCGGCTGGCGGATTCGGGGGAGCCATAAGCGATGGCGTGGCTAGTGGCGGATCCTCCCTCGCCTGTGCTGAAGGAGTTGGCGATGGCGATAGCGCCGCCATTGGTACCTCCGAAATCGATGGGGAAGAAAGTACCGGCAGGCAGTGGGGCGGCGGGCTTCTTCGAAGGCTTGCCTCCGGCCGGAGCGGCGGCTTTGACGGGCTTCTTGGCAAC
The DNA here is from genome assembly GCA_008042775.1 of Drosophila pectinifera. Lineage (NCBI taxonomy): Eukaryota > Metazoa > Arthropoda > Insecta > Diptera > Drosophilidae > Drosophila > Drosophila pectinifera. The sequence goes on along the minus strand of VNKC01004155.1, from coordinate 23,491 downwards.
TGGACGACGGGCGTTGGGCACGCGGACGGGATTGATTGGCTTCACGGGCACGACCAGTTCCTCCTCGTCCTCCTCGACATCGTCCGCCACGGCGTTCTCCGCCTCCTCATCGTCCTCGATGGCGGTAACGTGGGCCTCCTCCTCCTCGGGCGACTGGTCCAGCTCGACAATAACCTTCTTCTTGGCTGGCAGGTAGCGATTGCCGGGCACAACGGCGGCCACCGGAGCAATCGGAGCGGGTGCGGGCAGTTCGGACTCGGCCACTGGTAGGGGAACGGCTTCCTCTTCAGCAGCAACGGCGGCGACGGCGGCTTCCTCGGCAGCAAAGTTGAAGTCACGTGGCACCTTGGCGGCATCGTCAGCAGTTTCGGGTTCGGGCTCGGCCTCCGACTCGGCCGGGGCCACGACATCGGCATCGATTGCCACCTGGACAACTGGGGCCTGGTCAGGGAAGGCCTCGGCCACAGAGCTAGCGCCGTGGGCACCGGCAGCAGCCAGGACATCCTCGGCCTGGACTCCTTCGGCGCTGACCTCGGACTCTGCGTGATTGCAATCTTTGGTTAGGGAGTGTACGGTTAGTGCTGGCTGGCTTGGTTAATGGGGCTGCTTACCCTTCAAGTAGGTGCCCGTGGCGACGGTCTCGCCGGCCACAAGGGCGCTGGCCGCCTGGGTGGAGCGAGCGTGGGTTCGGCCAGGCTGCACATACTGCATGTACATGAAGCGCTGCTGGGGCGCTCCTCCATACCATTCGGCGGCGGCGGGCTGCTGGTAGTACACCATTCCTGGAACGAGGTATTGCCGGTCTTCAGTAGTGTGGCGAAAGGAAATGGAACGGGTGAGTGTGATTCGTGAGATTTTGTGGGTGATTCAAGGGGCTGCGAATGCGTAATCCTTTTGGCGGCAAACTCACTTTTCCTGGCGGGCAGGGCATCGAGGCTGGCCACAAAGGCAGCGATCAGCAGCAGAGCCACACTGAACTTCATATCGGACTGATTTCGGATACGGATTGGAATCAAATTTAAAGTAAGGAGAGTTCGGTTTCGGGGATATGGATACTGATCACAGCAGGAGCTAAACTTGTCACTGAAGTTTCCACCAAAGAAGTGATGTCTGCTCAGGGCAGCGAGTTAGATTTATATACGCGCCGCTGCGCAAAAAGGCCAGCACAACGAGCATAATGAGAGACGGTCGCAAAAAATCGGATATACCCATAGGCAGCGACCGATCACTGCTTAATATGCAGCGGAGATCACCGCGGGAACGTGCGGACCATCCGCCTAGCGACTCCACTGGCGGTTGACGACGTCGATCCCCACACTGCGGAGTGTGTACCAAAGTGTTTGCCGGACGGTGGACCGGACTGGCCAGTGGTACTGGGCCAAAGATCGGACCGGATCGGCAAAAGTGTCCATGTATCCATGCAGCCGTGGGGACACATGTGGGCCATAAAATCGCAATTGGCACTTTAATTTTAAGGTCATTCCGCAGCCCCACAGTCAGGAAAGACGGACGCAGGTTTATGGGTGCGTGTGTGCCTTATCGCCCTGATAGAAGTGCGCCGCAAGTGAATTAAAAAGCCAGTCCAAGACATGCGCTGCATGAGCAATCCGGAGTAGATCAGCTTGGATCCATCCCAGCCGGTGATTCAGAAGCTAGCTGACGTCAGCTGAAGTTCTTCCCGGGGTGCCAGATGGGACTGTCAAATGTCAATTACTGAGGGTTCTCCCTGCATCGGCCACCGTGAAGCTCCTCGGCCTCCTGGGCCTGCCGCTCCTCCCCTCCTTTGCATTAATCTTTCCTCTGATGCACTGACTGTCAAAATGCCATTTTTTTATATTTTTAACAGTCGCCAGCGACTTCTGATGAGCTTCACATCAATGTGGGATGATGGCGGAGCCAGCTGCGCCAGAAGTGCAATTTAAATCAAGTTAATCTGTGAATATGAAGAGGGTAAAGGGTTTGCTTTATCATTAAAAGTGGCTAAAGAGCTATTTTTTCAGCTCCCTCAGCTCCACTCATGGTTGTAATTTCATACTTTGTATTTTAGGCAATCTACTTTATGATTTACCCAAAACACATTCCAAAACAATATCTTTTTATGCAAATGCCTTATAGTTCTCGAACGAAACCCCAATGAATTAGTATGTTTCGCATGGCAATGGCCCGCATCGCCAATAAACAGGGGGAATTACATTAGCATGGTGAACTTTGGATGCCCTTGGTCTAGCACTTAAAAATTGATTCGCTCGAGGCGACTTCTTTTTTATTAATTTCGTTCCAATTTAATGTGTGTAATGCGCAGAAGGAGAAATCTTAGACCCCAAAAAGTTTATATATCTTGATCAGCCAAGGGAGTTATAGGGAGTACATTTCCAACCTTCTTTGTTCCATCTCGCCTCTCGATGCGAACCGTGATCTTTGGGTCATTTATAAGAATGTTTTTGAATGTATTTTAAAATTACTTAAATTTTATTTTTTAAATCGTTCGGAGTAGTCGTTTTGGAAAAAGAAAAACGTATTTGTCTTTTAATTTAATGCACAACTCGACGGTGCCTTTCTTATTTCTTTATTTTTTTGTAGTTTCAAATTGTTATATTTAGCTGACTATGTAAATACTATTAGTATCAAAGTCTTCGAATCAATTTGATACGAAAATAAAGTTTTAAACAGAATATTTTTATCAATTATACACATTAAGAGGGTCAAAACCAAGATATTGTAGGTTTGTAGATACCGTTCGTCTAAAATTCAAAATATATTAACATTTTAGATTTTATTCGATTTATTTTTGCTTGTACTTTTTTCATTTAATTTTTTTTTGCGGCTTTGTGTTATATACAATACGTTAAGGTACTTTGTATATCTTTAGTGAACTGTAATTTTGAACAGAAATCGTTTAATTAAACCATTTTTTAATGGAAAAGTGTGCCAACATACAACAGTTGTATTTCTTTAACATGAATTAGTATAACACTGATGCTAGAAACTTGATAACAGATGGTTTCTTCCTAATTTTACTAAGAATAAAATAGAAAGAATAAAAAAAGAATATTTTGGAAAATATCAAACTATTCAATAATCTCAAATTGATGTCTGAAAAGTATGATTTAAATAATTAATGTAATGTAATAATGTAATGTAAAGTCTGATTTCGAATAATGGTTAACCCATCTCTGTGTAAATTATTATTATTATTATTAACTTAAAAATTCTGTTTAAAACTGCTATTCCCTTTCCAAGAACATATCCGACACGGAAGAACCAATTGAATAGGAAAAAACAAAACAAATACAAATGGAACCCAATAGACTTTTATATCCTGTTCGACACCTGTTTATCAGCTCCCGACTTTGGCTTTTTATGCAAATTGTGAGATGTTGGCATCATTTTGTTTCTTCTTTTACGTTTCATTTATTTCCCTAATTTGGAACACCCATCGCCATTAAATCGAATGTCCACAGCACCAGATAGACAAAAGTCTATACAAGAGACCACAGAAAGGAAAAAACAAGTAAAAAACAAACTACCTAATGCTCGACATTAGAGCCGATATGCAAACGGAATTTTAATGCTTTTGGCTTAAAAGGCTATTTGTGGCCGATTGGCGTCCGACAAAGCCAAAATCGCGACGTTGATATTGGGAATTTTACAATAAGTCCAGTAATTATACCTTCGAAACGCACTTCCGCGCCATGCATGGTGGTCTCTGTTCGAGCCGATTTAATTCCGTCTCGCTCCTGTCCCACCAAATTCGGTTAAATGCGTCGATCTGACATTCAGCTCTTGGCCTGCGGTTTCAGCAGGCCTCCGTTGGCCCAGACCGGGGCAAGACACTTTACCCTGCCTGACAACGCAATTAATCAACTCAAATTAAAATTAAGTTAATTCCAGGCAGCTCCACGTTGCGGTCATGGCTCGGGTCCCGATGCTCGATTTCGAAGCTCTGCCTTCCAAGGGCTCTGGTTTAATATTGGTCATACTCCATTTTGGCCATTCTGCCAGTTATAGTTTTTTATTGGCTAGCAAAGTATCTTGAAACTATAAGTGGTAGGGTTTGTTATATAGATAAACTTCGTAAAGAGGTTTATTTGAAATCCAAGATATTTGTAACAATGTTTGTATAACTCTGACACACACTTTAAAATTCGGAAAGCCTCCATGATCCCGACAGGGTTCAATTAAAACGTATTAGCTATCTATATATTAACGCCGATAGCCTACATATCTATTGTATTAAGCACTTGGATCTTGAGACCTCAGTTAGTATATTGTATTTAGTATGATTTGCAGGTACAACCATAATTTGGCTTCCAAAATCTTTCCTGGCAACTAGCAATATTTTTCTCTTTTATTTTTGAATATGCCTTATAAGGCATATAGCTTACAGGGTAACAATAATTCGTACACTTCCCTCGCTGATCATCCCACGAATGCCCACTTCAGGCTACCGGCTGTCCTGGTCAGTGATTAAGTGCAACTGGCGCCGTACAAGTGACACCAGCTGGCCCGGAATCCCGCGCTGACCTCACCAGTGCTCATTTTTCTCGCCCTCTGTAGTGAGCACTGGCCAACTTGGCAATTAAAGATACGTATGCGGGACTCGGGGCGCTCTGGGCCTATCCTTCTATTTTTTGTGGAAATAAATTGTAGAAATAGGGAAACGTGCAACAGCTGTTTACCGTTTACCGCTGACACCAGGACGGGAAGCCGGAGTGGTATGTAGCTCGGAGGAGGGCGCTGCAGCGTCGGGATACATGCAAACCAGTTGCCATTTTCACTTCTGTGACTTTTTCAGAATTTATTTTCACACTCTCGAGGACAACTTTTGCTAGGCGGCCACATGGCCCAGGAGGTGGCGTCCGTCCATTTAGTCCCAGCTCCAACTCCTCTTCCAGTTTCCCCCGGCCCGGGGCTTGGCCCTCGGCTAAGTATGTGAGTGCCGCAGTAGTCAAGATGTTGCCATGTTTTGTCTGCTGCACTTTAATGGCTTCATATTTCCTGCAAAATTAGAGAAGTTACTTGTGCTTACAGTGCGAGTTGCTCTTGGCTCTGGGCCCAAAGTTGGCGCGAACTGGTTCTGCCCCGCCTTTGTCCACAGCCGTCTTGGCTTTGTTGTGACTTTCTCGCTGCTCATTATGGTCGGGCCACTCGCCCTCGCCGAGTCTACTCCATTAAACTGTAATTTTTGGCAACATTTTGGTTTGCATAAATCTTGGCCCGACTGTAGTGGTTCCAGGTCCAGACTCTGCCGGTCTCTGGTGTCCTTGCGCATGCCTCAAGTTTATAAAAAAGTCCTCAACATACATATTATGGTTACTTAAACTATTAAAATAGCTTTGTCTGACTCTCTGCGTACGTGGGCGGGGATGTCCTCTGGGGGTACTGCGTCCCCAGCTTGCTCCTTGCCGCAGATAATGTGTAAATAATTTGAGGGCGAACAATGAGCCCGGGTCCTGGGAATAACAGACTGGGAGCGGAGATATCCGTCTATTAAAACCGCAAATCCGTACGAAGCTGGTGCAGGAACTTTTTCGGCTTACAGGAGGCCTCAGAGAGTGCGCTCTAAATAAATCGATTTGGGGTCAGAAAGCACAGTCACAGTACAGGTGGAGTAGCAATGAAGACGCCGCACTAAAAAACAAAACAACTGCAGTGTGACAACAATAGGACAGTCGCAATCGGTTGTGGCATGTGTCCTGCCCAACGGCTGCTGGCTTGCGGCAGGTCCCGGGTCCCGGGGAACCGATCCAGCCAAAGCCGGCGGCAAGGACCAAGGACGGATGGCGACTTGTCGCAGAACAAATAACTTACCCAAAAAGCCGCAGACCACAGCCCCCTCGGGGCGGCGGGAACAACAAGTGACCGCTAATGTTTAGCCACATGTGGGGGAGAGGGCAAGGGGCTAACTGACAGCTATTTGGAATTGCAATGTCAAAGTTTCTGCTCCAAGGTATTCAAATGTATCCAACACAAGAGGAACAACATTTTAGACAAAACAATGGCGCTGATATATGTGTAATCCTGCAAGTACAAATTTACAAACAGTTGTTATTAGATCTACTTCATTGTTTAAATATCGGCTCTGCTGGAAGAGAGATTTAAATTAAATGATTATTTTGAAAAGAAATTAACAATAAAAAACACTATTTACTTTAAATACAAATTAGGTTACAAGTATTGGATCCCAATACAAGTGGAGTCTAGAGTCAGCAACTTGGCTTAAAAATGGAGTGACTGCTCAAATTATGAGCTACGGTTCCTTTAAAGAAAAATTAACCTTTCTTCATTTGAATTCATTCAGCATCTTCTCTGGAAATATTTAGATCTCTAGGCTTAAACAAGAAGAAATAATATATATGAAATATGAAAAAGTAAAAATTACTTTAATTTTTTACCTGGAACACACAGGATATTAGGGTATTATAGCTTAGTGCCAACCAAGAACATATGTAACCGGTAGAAAGAGGCATCTCCGATCTCCGATCTCTGATCTCTTGATCAGTCGATTAGCCATGTCCGTATATCCGTCCGTGTGAAACAACAGATCTTAGAGACTTAAGAGCCAGATTTGGTGATAAAATTCTTATCTGTTTTACTCAGATCGAAGATCATGAAAATCGTATAACTAAGCTTGTAAGTCGTAATATACCGATTTTAAGTAAATAGATATGAAATTAATACATTTGTGCGGACGTGCTTTAAAAATTTAAGTTAAATCGGATGATAAACATAGAATTATAACATAGAATTATTATATTAATTAATTAATATATATGTTTCCGTATTTGCTAAATTATAGCAACATCTACATTTGTATTGGCAGCTCCAATGGGTGCTAGCAATATTTATCTTTTTTTCGGTGTTGCTCAATATGTTCCTAGCAATATTTGACTTTCTTTGTCAATATTTTTAAAGTTTTTCATAAATTTGAGCATAATTAAACAAAGGAAATTATCCATGTCCTTGTGCTCTTAATTTCACGCACAATGCTTTGGGTACCGGGTATCGACTATGGGATTACTACTTTTTCAATATATAACTGTGTCTTGATAATGCGTTAGCTTGACTTTAACATGTATATGAACTCACAGTTTAGGACTCTGTGTCCCTCGAATTTAATTTGTTTTCCATGAAATTCCTCCCGGAAATTGCTGCCGCGTAATTAGTGGCTAGCAGAGGGACGCCTGCACTTCAAATATTTTAGCAGGTTGCTCTTAGTATTACAATATAGCAAATGCGAATTTTAAATCGATGTAGAGTGCTGAGCTTGCAAGTGCTAAGTAGCACCATCACTATAGAGACATTAAGCGCTCACGGGGCATAGGCAGGGATTGAGTTGCATTTGCTATGCCTGGCCTAGGCCTGGCACTAATTGCCCGGCCGGAGTTGTCAGTGCAAGTAACGATTATGGCCAAGAAGAGAGGAGTTGGATCTGCGGCAAGCACAAAGAGCCAGCGCAGGACATGGCCAAGTGCCAATTAGCAAGCAAAATAGATTGTAGTAAATTTTAATGACATATACGGCGTAGTTGCTTCCGCCGGTCCTTGCCCTTTTTTGTGCTGGTTGGGTTGGTGTCCCTTTGAAGGAGCCAACTCCTTGCGAACAGTCAAAGGCGTTGACCGCCTGCCGCATCATTGAATTCAAAACGTCCAGCTCTGTGTGTGTACGGAGCCACTTCAATTAAAAAGACTTTCACCCACTACAAAAAGCCCGAGAAAATCCGGCAAAGGAAAGCAGGAAAACACTTCCGCTTTACTTCGTTTCATTTTTGTATGCGCCTTGATAAACGTTGCAATTGCTTTGAAATTGCGCAGACGTGCAGGGACCGTGACCGGGCCTGGTGCCGGACTCCGTTCCAGTACTCATGGGGAAAAAAATCGTCTGCCATCGGCGACGGCAGCTATTGCAGCACGACATGACTTCCGATTCGCCTTGCAGGGAATGGAGGCCCCTAAGCGAAATCAATTCACAGCCCTGTGCCACAGACACAGCTCTTCAAGTGCCTTTTCGGGCATCAACGCTTCCTTTACACCCTAATCAGCAGGGCATCCTGCTGCCCCTTTCCTACTATCATTACTGCGAAAATGAGTAATTACACTTTAAAGCGACGATGCTCGGCATGATTTTCCTTTATTCTTAGAGCTATTGAAACATTCATTTTGAACACTTTCGGATTCTGGGCGATGCATCTTTCCATCTCCCATTCTTGGGGGCCCAGACAGATAGCTACAGAAATTGCTGTCCCTCCCATTTCTCTCCAAATTCCACAGACAGAATTTTGGAGATCAAAATCAATATATTCCCAGCGATATGACTAATTACTAAGCACTTGTCTCAGTAAATTGAGTTCTAAATCGCTCATTGTCTTGCTAGTCTAATTAATTCTATATTGTTTTTCGGAGTTTGGGCCTATTGTTTCTAGATTATTTAGTTAGAACACAGACTGCTTTAAAACTAATTTTTTGGAACTATCTCGTTTCTTTAAATTAAACAATAAAATAATATAAATCATGACACATACATATGTATGGCTTCTATATATCTATATCTCTTTTGTGATCTCTTAGGTTTTGATGTGATCAAAAGCTAAGAAGTCGATAATAGCACTCGAGTACGAAACGCCAAATAGTACCAGCAAATTTTGGATGATTACGTTGTACCATCTATTAAGAAGCTCCTTTCATATGCCAATAACATAATTTGTCAGAGCGATGCTTTTCTTTTCATTCTCTCAATAACATCGGAAAATAACCCAGCCACCTATTTATGGAAATAATATAAAACATTTATTATTACATTTCATTACAATCCTACGTTCTAACAGCTGAAAAACGATCGACTACGAACCTACCTTAGACTGCCACAGCTCCAAAAGCATAGACAACACTATCCACAAACTCGACAAGAAAAAACATACAACATTTCACTTCATCTTGGTTCTCCCCAGTTCGAAGCCACGGTTTTAGACGACTAACCATCTGCAGTATGTATGAGTAGGAGCGCGATCGGAATGGAGATAGAACTTTAATATGTGTTAACTCACATGATTATCATCCGATTTCATATATATTTAACTTATACCATTACGCCTGTAGCTTAGTTATACGTTTTTCGAGGGCGGTAGTGGGCGTAGCGAAATTTTGTTGTTGTCACCAAATTCGGAAACTCTAGCTTTTATAGTCTTCGAGATCTGTTGTTTCACACGGACGTACAGACAGACATGACTATAAGAATATATAGATATTCTTATAAGACACAAAAAGAAACAACTCAGCATTCAATTTCTGTCCGTAGTTGAGGGCGCAAAGTTTGTCACGGTTTATATACATATTGTTTATGTTCGAGACTTCTCCATCTGCTTGGTTCATATGTTGTCGTTATTTGGTATTTGGCACTACCATTTAGGTACCAGGAATAAATATCACATTTGAGGTAAAATGCATAAATATTTTGTTATTGTTCAAGTTCTTTGCCGGTAGTTGTATTTCTCCTATAATGTGCCTCCTTAATATGCTATCGACTGAGAGAAAAAAAAGATACCCATAGGAAATCAAATAAATGGAAGAAATCGCGGATAATGCAAGTACATTTGGTTTGTTTTCTTAATTATTTTTAAATTTTGATGCTGATTACACTTACCCCGGTACCCAGGGTATTATAACTTGGTGCCATCCGAGAATGTATGCAACAGATAGAACCGACCCAATAAAGTATATCCGTTTAGCCGTCCGTGTGAAATAACAGATCGCAGGGACTATAAGAGCTAAAGCTAAAAATTTTTCTGACAACATTCGAACCCACAGCAATCTTGCAAAATAAACAGCATGTACCTGCCACTCAGATCTCTAGGCCATACCCGGCGGCAACTGTCACTTTTTGGCAATTAAAATTAGCTTTTTTGTTGGAATAGAGTTTCAGAAAACTAGTGTGTGTGAAAGGGATTGTATTCCTTCGTTAACTGCGATCGAACGAGTTTGGGGGCGGCTTTATAAATTAAATATATAAAGAACAAACAAAATTAAGTTAAATAAAATGATAAAATAACAATTTTTGGACTTCGCCGGGTTTGGTCACCGATCTATTTTGCAAAAACGCTTTGCAACAGGCACTTAGACCCCTGGACCACAACCAACTTTACATAATAAGAGGCTATTGTCATACTATGTATGTATGTTTCACCCACGTTTGACAATAAAATGGTGCCAAGACTACAGAACAGAAAGAGCGTTCTCAAAAAATTCCTAACTTTCTCAGAACTGAAATGGAATATATTTCATGAATACAAATTAGAATATCTAAGCAAGCAAATTTAATTAAAAATTTAAAAAAAAGATTGATTGGATTTTACGGGAATTAAACAAAATAAATAATATTCTGTAGTCTATCTGAAATCAGAAGACTGGGTATTTTTTGTGATTTAGTCATTAAGCCGCACAGGGAATACCGAAGCAGTCTACTTTTGACAAAATACCATGTGAAAATATTCCGAACACTTTGAGAAAGCCTTGAAATAAAATTGAAATGTTTTATTGAAAACAAAAACGCTGAAAATTGTGAAAATCGGAGCACGCCTGAAAGTCACCTTCCCCTTAATTTGGTCTACGACGAGCCTACTTCAACTCGAAACGTAGCCTACTCCACTTAATCTAACAAAAAAGAAACATAAAGCTAACCAATCGAAATATATCACTGAAATAATAAAATAACATTTGTCGTTATTACCCTACTTAAGAATTTTTTTCAGTTACCCGCTTGTTTATATGGTTTTTAAGTTCTGAACGACAGTATTTGTGATTATGATGTGCTGGGTAAAACAGGCAATGAAATGCACAGTTAAAAGCAATAACGAGTTCGAGACCTTTGACCAGGCCATAACAGCTCAGCTAACTTCCAATCGGACGGATCGGGGGTAGCATGATTGAAATGGCTGTAAAGGCGTCATGGGGTACAGAGGGGGCCTTGGAGGACTCTTCCTGACCACAAACCTTCGGTGTTGTTACAGGCAGCCATTCGCTAGCGTTGCCGATAAAATAAATTTGCATATGAATTGAGAATTAAGAACCTTTTGCACATCGTGACCCCTCTATGCGCTCTCTATCTGCGCTCCCTGTTTCCTATTTCCAACATTTTTTTGAGGGCCGAGACCGTTCTGTGTGTGGGAGTGTTGATGTTGGCATTGTGGCTGCTGTTTGGCCTCTGAATTAGAGCCCACACACGTCCTGCCCCTCTCCCATTCTGGCACATCCATATCAGCAGAGTGTGAATGGCTTATTTCCGTGTTGCCTTTTTGGCCGAATTCCGAAAATTTGTATTTGGCCTTTTTGAGCCAACACTTTCATACGCCTGCTCCCGGCAATATAGGAAAAGAAAACACCCCTATAGAACAACAACTCTTTAGGGCTATTGAAATCGAAAATGTTTTCCGACTGATGCGATAAGAATGAGCTCGATTGTGTTAAAGGAATTTTGATCGGGGAAGGGCGGACTGTAAACTTGAAACAATTTTTATTAACGTGAATGACTGCGGAATACTATGCTTATTATTTTCGATACGAGCTTGGAGCAATCATATACAGTTTATATCATAGTTATCGTCCAGTTCTCAATGCGCCGAAGGGCTAAACCGTGACAAACTTTGCGCCCTGAACCACGGACAGAAATTGAATGCTGAGTTGTTCTTTTTGTGTCTTATGTTTAAGGGCATTTGCGAAACTTTCGTCAGTCTCATGGAATTGCTCGTTTAACTCATTTAACTTTTGTGCTTGAGTTTCGGGCGGTGTTAGCGGAGCAGTGTATGTGTGGGCGAGTGGGTTTTTTATAAAGTTTGCATAAATTTTAGCAACAAGAAAAGTTAATAATGCCAGGAGGCAAAGTCGAGCTGGGGCGACAATGAAAATAATTCAATTAAAACACTTTTCCCAGCTTTGGGGTTTCCCCATTTACCCCTTAATTCCCTAAGCCCCCGCCCTACGTCGCTGTGTGCATGTCAAGTTACAATTTCGCCGAACCAAATTAACACATACACCGGGCGGAAGGCAGGGGGTGTGTGGATTGGCCGCGGGCATTTTCCGCACAGACTCCTAGCTGAGCGGTCCTTTGCGGCCAGGACCCCGGCCTGCAGTCCACCGGGCTCTCTGCCCTTCTCCCTCGGTTGTTTCCTTGGATAGGGTGCGACATCTATGCCATGTTTACTTTGCTACTTAGATTCATTGTTGTTGCTTAAAGCCGCAAAGTGGCTTCGCTTGCTGGAAATTTAAATGCTTGGCCTGGCTTAGTCCGAGGGGCATACGGCCCACTCCCCTTACACTCCGCTCTGACACTTTTTGGGTGTTTAGTGTATTGTTTTAAGATCAGATTGTCTTGCCCAGAGAGATTATGGTTCTGTGTCATGTCGACTTCGGGTGCGTCTGTTCCTGGTTCTGATTCCGCAGTCGTATTATGGTGGGTCTGCTGCTTATTTGCTCACTCCTGAAATAGAAAATTTGGAAATTTTGGCGAACGATAACTTGGATTTTCAGTGCAAAATAAGGAATTGGAAAATTAGTTTGTAAACGATGTTATTAGCATTTTGAAAGATCTAGCTTATTGGACTTTTGTTTATATCCATCAGTAATAGTCCTAGGAATACTGATAAACTAACAAATACAATAAGACATGCATATTTTCAAAGCTCTAAAATAAATCTCTGAAATTATACTATATATCATATATACTATACTATACTAGTGTTATTGCCTAAACTATACTCATTTTATTAATATTAATACTATTGAATATATTAAAATTATACTTTTAACATTATAATTTTTATACCATACACCCAGATAAAATCCAGGCCTAACAAGTGAGCTATTGTAGGAAAAATAACTTAAAAAGACAGCCAGACCTTTTTTTTTTAATTGCCTAAAATTTAGACAATACGAGGACTTGAATTTTATACATATGTAGGTAATTCGCCACCTTACAAAATGACCATTTCATACACATATGTACATATATTTTATATTATTGCGTATAAAATTGGGACTATTATGGTACACAGGCCTGTTTCAGTTTTCACTCGGATTTTGATAACATTTTCGGATTTCCCTTTAACATACTTTCCTTCCTTCCTTTCCTTTGGTCACTTGCGGATTTGCCATTATTTTCCAGTTCGTCCCTCTTGAAAATTGAGTTTGCTTTGTCTGAGTTCTGCTGCCTAAGACCTGATCGAGTTTTGGCCCGCTGATGATGCAGATGGATGATTTGATTTTTATGATATTGATTTGATGATTTGATGCAGAACTAATTTAATGCATTAAATCGGGGGTTCGAGTGGCCACAAATAAACAATTTTTAATATTTTCAATTGCAGTCAGCCGTTCTGGTGGCTGTGCTGTGAACTTTTCACAAATAGTGTTGCAAAAGGCTGGAGATAAGAGTTGCCGAGGTTGAGTAAAAAGTCACCTTTGCATCTCGTTTCGTAAAGTTTGTACATTAATTTAAGTGGTATTTTGACTAAGAATACGTTTTTATTTAACATGAACTAATAAACAGTTTTTATAATAGTCAATCAAATATTAAAGTTAAACATGAATGCCAGGTATAAGTGGCAAGGTTCCTCTTGCTAACATTCAATTAAAGCTGAGCTCCTCACCCTCAATTGGTAAGCCAGGAATTTGCAATTATTTTTTTGTACGTTGGCAACCCTTACATTGTTCTTCTCTTTCCGACTTATTCGCTCGGAAATTAGAAGAGAGTCGGCTGATTTGCAATAATGCTGATAGTTATAATAAAAGAGATTTTTTAGCTTTTTTAGCTGCCTATTTTGTTTTTGTCCGACTAATTGACCCTCTCGGGTTCTTTCTTGTTGGGTTTGCATTGACATATGAACATCTAATATATCTATAGATGTCGCAGATAAATTAAACAAAGAAATGAGATCACTCCCGGATGCCAGCATTATAAACATTGGAACAAGTGTACAATATTTCTGCAAGGTACATACATATGTACGTATACTATTTGTTTAAATTTTTGTGCATATGTGTATAATATAAAAATGTTTTGATCCACCCCATTTCCTAGCCTTTTTTCGATGAAACGAATACACTAAAATGGCCTTACCAAAATGGAGCTCAATTGAGACCCCGCCAATTAATCGGAAATAATTTCTCAATTTTTATGTCGCTTAACCCTTTAATGCCGTACACATGGCCTCCGAGTTTCCAGCCATTTTTTTGCATTAAAAATTGTTTTCCATAATTTTTTACAGCCCACATTGAAGTGCCAAATGGGGAGAAAATACGCATTGATAGCGCACGAGTTCATGCTCGTTAAAAATCAATCCCCCGGTGGGGCGAGGCGTGCGGTGGCGGATCCGCAAAGGTGTCGTTGGCCATGTCCCGGCGGCCTGTACTCCTCGTGGTCAATATGCGCGACTATAAGTCCATATAGGGGACGATGCTGCCGTCCGTTTGGTATCTATGTGCAAATATATTCTCCCCTCTCCAAAGGGATGTCATGCTCCGGGCTGTATGTGTGTGTGTGGATCTACTGTGAATATATGGGAAATGGTTTTGTCATATCGGTGCATCCGACCTTTCACTAGCGAAATGTTCGCTACAAGTCCTGTGACCAATTATTATAATATTCCCAGATAGGCCTACATATGCATATTGAAAGTACCCAAGACAGCGCCTAAATAGAGAATGTCTGAGCTATGTATATGATACCTATATTCGGGCGTATAGGGTATTGACAAGTCACTCATGTCCGAGAGGTTCGCATTTTTTCCGTAATTCTGCATGGAAATCACCACAAGCTGAGGCGCACTGAAGCGCAACGTCCACGCGACATTTCCAATTTACGCGGCATCTATACAGGGCCATGTCGAGCGATGGGGCCAAGGCCTTGACTCTAACCCCAAAAATTGGTCTGATGTAACGCCACAACAAAGAACGTTAATTGACGCCAAAATGCTGCTGCATAAAAACATAAAACGAAGTTTTTCCAACGGAGCGAAACGGAAAAGAGGCGAGTCGCCGGCGGAGCATGTGAAATAAGGAATCGCCCGATTGGACACCACTGCCCGGTGTCCTTCCGCAGCTCGGCGAATTTAAACGCTTCGACCCAAGCCGATGCAATCCGAAGCGAGCCAACCCAGCGCGAGAGCCAAGTGGCTTTATTAACCCCTTGAGAGGTCGTCGGGGATCCCCCACGCCCGGGCACAGAATGGGCGTGTTTGAATCAGCACACGTGATTAATGGCCTTTAATTATGTCAAAGCGCGACGGAAGGCCTCCGACCAGAACCTGAGTTCAACGGTATGCCAGTTAAACGGTTGACATTAAAAAATTGACACCGTTTGGGGTGAAATGTCGGCGACGTTCCGGCCTCTCTCCTTGTCTCGAACCTGCAGAGCTATGTTTTTGCCTCTGACAACTGTCTGGCACACGTAACCGGGCTCCCTGCCAGTCGCTTGTCTCTCCCTTCGGCCCGCAACAAATTTAAAATCCAAACATCCGCCCACACAAGGACACAGAGTCGAGGAACTCCTTGGACATTCGTTACCCAGCCGTGATTGTGTGGGCGTATGTCTCGCATGTCGCTTTTAATGAAAGCGTCATAAATTATGTTGTAGTTGACGAAAGCTACATCGAAGTTCCGTCTACGGACGGGGGGCTCAGGGCAGGGGTTCAGGTTGCGAGGTCATTTACCATATGTGTATACAGATGAATTTTCAAAAGCAGGGGATCCAAAAAACATAAAATGTGTAAAAGATTTATAAAGTTGAATGCGGTACATATTTTTATTAAAGTAACATATTGAGATGAATCCATTTGACAATCAGTCAACGAAGTCAACGATTGGAGTAGTTGCAAGTCGATAGGCTTTAAAATGAAATCATGATAATATATCTTTTCTTGTTGTGCTATAGGATATATCCTTTCGTTACCAGAATTTCATTTTTCAACATATAGATAGCTAAACTCGAGTGCTTTAACGACTCCTACGTCTATCATCCCACTGCACTCAAATTTTTAGGGGACAAGTGGCAACCGAGAATGCAAGTAACAATCGGAAGGAGACATCACCGACACCATAAAGCGTCTTGATGAGCATTGCCATCAATATTCCTATCTGTAGCACTCAGATCACTAACTAAGTAACACAGCCAGAGCCACATTTTTATTTTATAGTAAATATTTATATATTAAATAAACGCTTCTAAATTTAGATTGATTAGGATGATAAACATATGAGTACACACTAAAGTTTTTCTCCATCCCGCTCGTTTTACCTCATTTTGGCCAGCAGCTTTAATTATATTCCTATGAACTTGTTTTGAGTAATTTAAAGGTCTTCTAAAGCTTCAAGTAACCATGACCATATCTTAGAAGAATTTTTTTTTCTGCTTACACTAATTTATAATTGACACTAAGTTACAGTTTCTATACTGGGAATAAAAATGTGGACAATTTTCTATACCGATACAGTTTCCTCTTAATGTTAGGTGGTGTTAGGAACAATCCAAGGGCTTTTGTATACTATACAAACAATATTAGTAATTAATTTATAATTGAACAAAAACGGAACGCCTATATTACAAGCTTTCATACGATGGAAGTTATTCCAATTTCAATCTTACCTATGAAAGCTATAGTTAAATAAAACCAGAATAGAATCTTACTTCGGGATACTGAAGTTTGTATACCCTTGCACTTCGCAATATGACCTTTTCTACGATATCTATAAGATATAGTTGACCAACTTCGGTTTGGTCAAAGAAACATTACTGCTGGTGTATAAAATGTTGATTAATTTGTCGCTCCTCTTGCGCTATCTGATAAATATATTCGATTTATATAAAATTATAAAGGATATTGAAAACTAGTAAAACATACCTATATCTAATTGGATATGTATATATAAAAACATTATTTAAATTTTCTTAGTATTTTGATATGATACATTTGTCAGATTTGAATAAAATTCATACCATGATATTTAAGTCGTAAAATATCTCGAGTTATATGTCTAAATGTTTAAAATCAACAAAGTTATATCATTATTCATATTACAGACAGACATACGTAGGCTAGATTGAGTAGGCTTTTGATACTGATCAAGAATATATATACTTTAGTGGGTCGGAAATGAATCTTTCACCGCAATTCAAACTTCTGATTAATATTAAAAATTACAGGTGAAGAAAAATGCACTGCAATCATGTTTTCCCCTTCTCTCTGAATTGTCTATTTTAATAACAGATGCCCGTCATAGTCAACATTTGTTCAAGAACTACTATTATTTTTATAATAAAAAAGTACTTCACTTTTGCAAGATAGATCTGGACTCAATCCCAATAAGTTAATACTGAATATTTATTTTTTAATAACATTATTATGATATTTAAATGTATGTTTTGTTTTACATCTTTTATTTATTTTCCTGATTTACTTAATGGGCGTTATGAGGTCCGAGATACCTCTTTCTGTCTGTTGGCATTAAGTTATAATACCCTTGTACCCTATGGGTAACGGATATACAAATTTATTGTAGATTTCTATGTTTATGCATACATGTATTTAAATTAATTCAAAATGTATTGACTAGCCTGCTGATGTGCCCTATTCAATGCGTTAAAAACTTAAAAATAAGTTGTTCCCTCGCCTATCTGCACTCTAAGAAGTATCCGCCTAGAACAACACGTAAATCAGGTAGCTGATGTAGATGGTGAAGAACAGTACGCAGAAGTTGACCCGTCCATCGGCACTGAGTGCCTGCCACATGTTGTACTTCCCCCAATGTGGGTCCGGATTCGAGGAGTTCTGGGGCTGGCTATGCGGAAGCTGCCTTTCCCGGGCTGCTGATTCATCTGGAGGCCCTCTGTTCAGGTGCACGATGCTGCGCGATGGTCCCCGGGCAAAGGCAGGAGCTTTCATCGGCGGGATGTGAGCGCGACGAAGCTGCGAGGCTCGGGATGCGGCTGCGACCGGAAGCCAGAAGTCCAGCAGAAAGAGCCACAATAAAGACATTCCCGGATCCGAGTGTGACTCTTGGCCAACAGTCTGAGGCCAACTGGAGATCGTATCTGTGGAACCGACAAAGCAAGTGATCAAACCGAAAGAGAGCGGATTGTCTGTTTTCTGTTTGCATAGCCCACAGGTGTTCTGATACTGCACTCGATTTTTGATCTACCTTGATGGCTCTGTGCGAAGCCCGTGACTTGTCTTCTCTGTATCGTTTTTTAAGTGTATTTCTATAGTGACTACACTAGACTGATATGTCAAGGGACTACATTTAACAATAACATTATAAAATATGAAAGGATGGGAAGCCGAAGTCGTTAGTACAATACAAGAAGATTCAAAGACTAAGCACAATATTTGTATTAAGTTAAAGATTTAATTAAGGTGCACTTTTTTTATAATTAAAAATATATTGTTAATATAAACTGTCTTGCCATGAAGGCGGAACATCTTGAACCCTGCAAGAAATCTTCTAAAATGTTCTTAAATGCGTTTGAGCTTCAAATCGAAAATAAACTACACAAATGCCAATTCATTTAAAGAATTAATGACAGCCACCAAGGAAATTTTTGAAAAGACTGTTCAAGCTGAAGAACTGTTTTAACAAATTTTCCCTTTTTTTTTAATATGAATGAAAACTAATGATTTACTCATTATTTTTAAAACAATACCTCTTTCGAGATTTAATAACCATGTAAATCAAAGAAATATTGTGTGTTTCTCTGCCCATTCACCAGCGCAAATAAAATTTGTTCACAAATATGCTCATTGACCATGTTTGCTATATCGCTTGCATTTACTCTTGAAACCAAAAAAAGGTATAACTTTTTGCTTTAAATATAATCACAACCGTTTTATACTTGCCTATACGTGCAACCGAGAACAGGAGGCATCTTCGACACCATAAAGTATAAATATTCTTGATTAGCATCTCCAACTGTCTGTTTGATCAGGTGTCCATATGAAAGATGAACAGATATATATATGTATGTATATATAATAGATATAAAAGTTAAAGCTAGCAAATTTTTGTGAAATCATTCCTATTTTTTGTAAACAGATCACGTTTGTTTCACAATTTGGTCACGCTCACTACCGCCCTCGAAAGTCATAATAAACGTATAACTAAGCCAGATTCGTGATTTCGGTTTAAACGTAATCGACATTTATGAAATAAATACATTTATGCCAACGTGCTCTACAAATTTGAGTGATTTCGGATGATAAGCATGGGAGGTATTACACTTTAAAGATCTATCTGCATCCGTGATTTCGAACTGGGGCGATCCAAAATGAACCTTTTATGTTTTTACTTTGTTTTTACAATTTTTATTTTTACAGTGGATCGTAAATTGTTTGCGTGCCACTGAAAATCGAACTTATCTTTTACCTTGATGCATATGCTTTGAGTACCGGATATCTCACAATCGAGCATACTCGACTGTAGCTTTCTTACTTGTTTGATATATCCCTAGAGTTATGTACATACTTATATATATGCATTATTTGTGCAAAAGAAAATATCTCACGAAAGGCTAATAACCATCGCATTTGAATTAATTATTGATAGAAATTGCGGATAAATGGACCCACTTGTTAAGAACAAAGATCACCAGAGTAATACATCAGAATGTTCGATGTTATAAATCCGTAATTTACTTTACTTTATAAATGTCATCAACACCCTCATAGCGCTGCAGACCTGGCTCAAAAGTCACTGTATATATTCCCAAAGCTTAGCTTAGCGCCTGACCTGATAAAATCAACCAATTCTGCAGTTAAAATAAGCCAACCTACAACAATAGCAAGGCATACTATTTAACTATTGATTACATTAGGGTACCATATAAACTTTGAAATTATGTTGTTGCAATATCATTATTGTGTAATTATAAAAATATATTTATAGTAAGTCAACCACTTAACGTAAACAAGATGTAGTACCAAAAAGTCTAACATAATTTCTGTCACTGTTGCAGTACTCACTTACCACTTCCGCAGTAGCGGAAACATATCTAAGGGTTAACCGGCAATCGCCACTTCAAGCTAGCGAAGCTAGAACCAGTTGGGGATTGTATGCTCGCTCGCATGACAGTCCGCGAAAAAGCAAAAAAGAACCCACATAGTTTGTGCGTAAGAGCTCCTGTAAAAGCGGACAAAAGTATTGTCTTTCGGAGACAAAGTTGGTTGATTCGATCAATAAGAATTTTTTTCTGTGTAGCCATAGATGGACTATTCTCACTCACAAATGTTCGCTTGTGAATGGAACGGTGCGTCTCTATAGGGGTCTGGGGTCTTCTTAATGCGCAAACTTCTCATAAACATTATATTACCCTGCCAGTGTTGAACAATGATGCCATCTCCGCTTTGTAACTTTTTAGTAAGAAGAATAGCCCTTACTATTTGTATCAACAGCCTTTACGATTTGGCAAATCAAATAATTATAAAAGTTCAGGGCAGTCGTGTTCACCGGCTTTGGCGGTGGCTGAGCGCCAAAACAGAACTTGAGGAAAACTTTTGCCAAAAGGTGGAGCAGCGAAAAGTTTTTCCAACTAACAAAAATTTCATTTAGGCGCTTTTAGTCGGCAGTTAGTTGAAAGGACGAGATCGCAGGATCCCCGACGAGCATTTAAGAAGGAATCCAGGCACACTTCTTAAAGCCTTTCGGTGCGATTCATGCATAGAAATCATATTTGGGCTCAAATTTTATGCTGCCTCAGCGCTGGCTGCAAAACTTTTATGCCAGCTCTGCAGACCAAAACTTTCGCCTCGGTCGGAGTGGCAACAGACCTCCATTCTGTCCCCCGCCACCGCATCCACTATCCCGACCGCCTTTGTGCCAATTCGAGTTGCAGAACTCCAGCGAAGCGTGCGAAATGCGGCACAGCATAGTTAGGCCTTGAAGCTAGCGCCTCTTTGATGGATTTGTGCCCTAAATGGGGCGAGACCCAGGAAGCCAGCGAACCCTTGGCCCAACATTTTAATTTCACCAGACCCCGAAATGCAGCCTTGCTAAAAATACCTTCACTTTGTTTCGGTACTGTATTTATTTTTTTTTATTTTTTTGTTTCTGCTGTTGCTGCTTTCGCTGTACAACTACCACTCAGCTCCGTTTATCCCTGGAGTTGACGGATCAGACGGCGCTGCCTCTGGAGCAACTGCTCCATCCTGCGCCTCCTTCGCTCCTGGCGTTGCCTCCGCAGCTGACGACGACGACGCTGGCGGGCCAGACGACGGCGCCGGGCACGTCTGCGCCTGGCCGCCGCAGAACTGGACGGGGACGAGGGCGAGGATGAGGAGGAGCTGGTGGTGGTATCGGAGGAGGAGGAAGCAGCGGTGGTGGTGTCGGAAGAGGCGGCGGCAGTGGTCGTCTCAGCGGAGGCAGCAGCTGTCGTGGTGGCCGCCTCCGTAGTCGTGGTGGTCTGACCATTGCCCTCCTGGGCCAGGAGCAGGCACCCGAGCACGCCAAAGACCAAAGCGAATAGGAAGCGCATTGTGATGTGCCTGATCTGGGAAATTGGACCGGCTTATATACGCAATTTGGTTCAAAATTACTAGGCCTTGTATAGGCCATAGCATGGTGGTTCGATAATCGGAAATGTTTGCACAGCTTCTCGATTTTGACTGACATTAACTTCCAGCGACGTCGAATACTCTTGGACTTGTAAAGTCCAAGGTTTGAATATTGTTTCCTTCTTTGCAGAACAAAGTTATAATTCATCCGAGCCACAGTTGGGGCCAATTTAATAGTCTTTTTGAGTAGCAGGAATGGTGACCTTTTTACTGTTTGTGAAATTGTAACTTATAATTGTGAATCCATAATCACCATGCAAGTGAAGAATGTGACCAAGAGGCAACGGAAGGAGACTGCTGTAAGAATCTAATGTAAGAAAAGATTAAAGGTCATCCTCGAAGTATATTTGTGTATATCGCGCTAATGATTGATGTATGTGGTACAATTAAAAACCAGAATGAACTCACAAGTTCAGTGCCTCAACTATGGGAAAACCTTGAAGAACATCTGCATATTTCTACTTCTCCGTTACATAACTGCTTCATGCGTGTGTAGTTTTAATGTAATGATGTCGAATGTAAAGCAGAAATACATTATAATTATAATGTTTATAAGGTATCATAACTTAGTTCCAACCGAGAATGTAGGTAATAGGCAGAAGGAGGCATCTCCGACCCTATAGTGTATGTATGAGTCGATTTATCCATGTCCGTCGGTCAGTCTGTCCGTCTGTCCTAGAGCTGCTCTGTTCCACGCAGATCATCTTTTGGTTTTAGAACTAGGCCATACCCACTTCCGCCTTCGAAAACCATGAAAAACGTATAATAATATATCCAATATATATTTAAAGTAATTGGGTATGAAATAAATACATTTGTGCGGACGTGCTCTAAGAATTTGAGTGAAATCTGTTAAATAGGACTTCTAAAAAAAACAGTTTCTTTACATGATGAGCTTGTGCAACATCTACATTTGAGTTGGCAGCGCCAACATGTTTGCTCAACATGTTCCTAGCAACATTTTTCTTCATTTGTCAACACTTCCGTTTGCCTTCCGTCCTGTTTAATATAGGTTTCATAAATTTGAGCTTATTTAGACAATATCACGTCACATC
The DNA here is from genome assembly GCA_008042775.1 of Drosophila pectinifera. Taxonomy (NCBI): domain Eukaryota; kingdom Metazoa; phylum Arthropoda; class Insecta; order Diptera; family Drosophilidae; genus Drosophila; species Drosophila pectinifera. The sequence goes on along the minus strand of VNKC01004155.1, from coordinate 850 downwards.
AATGGATGCCGGGTATCCCACAGTCGGTCACACTAAACTGTAGCTTTTCTACTTGTTTTTAATAGTCGAATTCACATATTTACAAAGTCGGTAGATAGAAAGGTAGAAATTTTGGTATAGGGATATGAACATTGGGTGACACACAAAGTGGGGTTCATACGTGTCTGATTTCTGGCAATTAGGTGTTCAGACAGGATGTACTAAGTAGTAGGATTATCAAGGGCAAGGAAAGAACTGTGCGAAGAGGCCTCTAAACACGAATGGAAGCTAACTTCGTGACACTTGCAGTTGCAATTTGGCCCAACTTAAGCGCAATATATATATATATATCAAATTATGTGCCAGATTTTCTTTTCAATATCTATTAATTTTCCGATTGTACCTATTACCGCTATATTGTATTGTGATATTGTAGTCTGATTTTAATAAATTTAATTCTGAATTCATAATAAATGTCATATCTCAGAATTTATGTAAATCTGTTAAAAAACAAAAAAGATATTTTTTTTTTCTAATAATATCTCTATCTTTCGAGATCATCAAAATTATCCTAACATATAGAGAATGGATATAAAATCCTATTATCTCGAATTATTCAAATCTTTCCGAGAATGTAAAATAAATGTATATATTTAAGCAATTCTTATATATTGTCAGTTAAATATATTTCTGCTAGAAATGTTAGATTTCAACTTTCAACAAAAACTCAAAGAAGCTTAATTTTCAAAATTTATTCCATTGCTTAATTTTGCAACAATGCGTTGCGGATAGAAAATATATGTTGCGGTTAGAAAATATACGTTGCTAGGATATGCCGCGTCCTGCTCTCAACCACTCAGCTGGTTGATGA
>VNKC01004153.1:0-48386 GCA_008042775.1 Drosophila pectinifera | reverse complement strand
AAATATATAAAACTAAGGCAGTTCACAGTCTCTAATATTAGTCAGGTGGGTTGATCTTTTTACCTCATTTAAAGTAAAACAAATACATTATATAGTTCAAAGAGGGGTTCTTAAAGTACTCCTTAAAAATATATAACCTTATCAAGTACTCTCCATCAATGTTTAGATTCCAACCAATTCCTTTTATAGTAGTCACAGTCTCCGATAAGACAATTCCATCCGAGTAACCCATTTGCCTCATTTGTCTTGTCTGCAGTAGAGATGTTGCTGCTGCTGCTGCTGCTGCAGTGGCTGCTGCGGCTGTGTTGCATACACCCTCACACATATAATTCACTGACAACGGCGACGGCATATTTTCAACACCTGCCTTGCCTCGACTTTGCCCGTCAACCTTTGTGCCACTTTGCCAGTTCCCAAAAACTCACTTTTGTGTCATTGCAGCAGTTGCAGTTGCGGCTGTTGTTGCTCCTCTGGGAGATAAGCGGCAAAAACTATTTGCCAGCAAATGTTGTCGTTGCCTCAGCTGCTGGGAGTGAGTCGCTGGGAGCCGCTGGGAGCAGCATCCGACCGGGGTTCCGGAGGAGCTCGGCTTGTCTGCATGCATTAGAGCAAGTTGCAGTCAACAAATTAACTTGGCGAGGCCGGAGAAGAGGGAGCCGCCAGCCAGACAGCCAGAGGTAGACGCATCGCTGGCTTTTCAGTTCCCCAGGCACCCCCTTTTCACCTGCCCTGCCGCCTGCCTCCTGGGACTGCAAATATGCGAACTGCGCATCTTATTAAGAAAGAAAGTACTTTCTGTCAGGCAGCTGTTGTTTGTTGGTCCGTTGTTGCTGCTGCTGCTCAGTGTTTTCTACCACATATATATATAATTATATATACTTCCTTAGGGAGTTGTATGGCTCAGTGAAAAGTTACAGAAATATTTTTAAATAATTAAGGATGAAGGTATTTAAATATATAGATATAATTATATATACTTCCTTAGGGAGTTGTTTGGCTTAGTGAAAAGTTACAGAAATATTTGTAAATAATTAAGGATGAAGTTACTTAAATAAATTTCATTTTAATACCTTTCATAGAAAGAGAATGTTATATTTTAAACCTCCAACATAAACTACTTTCTCTTCAAAAAATATAGAACAAATTTCCTGTCAGCCATTTATAAACATTTTCCATTAGAATTCAGTCGAGAGATATATTTAATTATTCTCAAAACCATTATGAAAAATTCATTTTAAAAATATTAATAAATTAATATGGAATGTGATAGTTACGAAATTAATTCCTTTTGCAGCAGTTTCACATTGTAGGTTTTAAAAAATGCATTTTCTTACATAAAAGTGTAAACAAAAATCGATGTTAGTCGGGGCTCTAGCTTTTCTATTATCATCCATACAATATAGAGTTTTTTTTTTGCATTTTCAAGTGCCGTGCGAACTTCAACTTGATGTCTCGTTGTTGTTGAGCCACACAAGATGACTTCCCCCGGCCGAGACGGCGGCCTGGCCCTCTCTCCCCCACAGCTTCCCACCCCTTAGGGGCAAATATATAGAGGCAGAGGCAGAGAGAGATCGGGACCAAGCCGGAGTTGCAACTTGTCTTATTATGATTACAAATACCTTGCCTAGAGCCCGACTGGTTGGACTTGTTTACTGGGGTCTCATTCGGCGCTTTTCTATCATAATTCCAAATGCATTTAAATTGGCCCAAAAAAAATATAAGAAAAAAAAGAGCCGGCTGACCAAAGCCAGCTTGCCCAACAAGATTTATTTTTTGTGCTGCCTTAATTGCCTTTAATGCAATTAAATACAAATATTTTTTCCTTTCGTTGTATTTAATTTGTCAAAGAGTATAAGTATTTGGCTTGCCCTGGCTTTGTTTATTTTTCCTAATTAAATTAATTGCAAATAATTGTCAAACTATGTTTAGCATGGGAATGGAATGCAAAAATATATATAATAAGTCTTTAAAAAAATATAGGATAGAGAGAGGAGTGTTTATGATAAATTAAGGTTTTTAAACAATTTTAAAATAAAGGTTTAGACGATGTCAGGCCTTTAGCTTAAACAGAAAGTACTTATTTTATTTTAATGTGTGAATTTCTTGTAGGAAGAAAACTCAAATACAATTTCTTAATTATTACTTCTCCAAGGGCAAGAGAAGCCCAACCCGGAAAGAGAGTTCTAACAAAGTTATGATCTGCGTCTTGTGATTACCCCAGCACGTTATAGGGTTATATAACCCGATGGCTATCTCCGGCCCTGACCACACTCAATCCGGGGGCTCCGTTCGTTCCATTCCCCTGAGCAAGATGATCGGCTAAAAGAAAATGCCATAAAGGTTCACTTTCCTATCTGCCCACGAGTCCGTACCCTGACTTTTGAGTTGATGTTGATGTGGATGATGGTGGAGTGTGGTGTTGTAATTGGGCCTGGGCCTCCTAATTAAGTCACGCAAAATTTAAGCTAATTTGCAGTCTTAGTTCTTCTCCGGAGTTTCCTTACTTCTAATTGGGCCTCAGAGGCCGAGCCGGAGTCATTGGACCTGGCCAAAAAAGTAATAATTATGTAAACAAGGAAGTAAGCGAGCTGAATGCGTAAACAGCCAAGTTAACTTTTACTTGGCCGAGAGCGGGCGCTGTTCGCTGGCTTCCTCCAAACATAAAACGACGGAAACTGCCCAGAAGGCAAAATGGTTAGTGCAACTGGGCCTAAACGTTAATATTTCTCTGAATCGGGCTGGCTTGGCAGGCGCCTGTGTTTGATGTCCGATCACTTGCCGGGCTACCTACCACCGCCATATCGAAAAGGAAAGTGCAAATAGGTAGCTGGAAAGGTAGCCGCTGGAAAAGCGCAAATGGGGGAAAAACGACGTGAATTGAAAACGCCTGCGACAGCCATCGATAATCGAGTGACAACTATACAAATACCTTTCCCGACTCCGTTTCTTGTTTGCTTAGCTGGGCCTCACTTTTGATTTCCGCGTCGTCGCCGTGGTCCGTCTCTGGGTTTTCTCGTGCTCAGTGGAGCGCCTCCGAGGTGAAGGGAACTGGCCAGTGGGGAAATGCCGGGTCTGATTTTCGGTCCCACTGCTGACCACGTTCAATTAGCATGGAAAGTGCTGGAAATGAAACCGAAATTAGGTCTTTTTAGGAGTTAATTCAATAGAGAAACTTGCTTTGGCAACGTCTTACATTTCCAAGAAACAAAGATTTAGATTTATGTATAAATTTTGCGTGGAATTAAATACTTAACTTATTTCTATACATATATTATATGTGGAATTAAATACTTAACTTATTTCTAATATATATTATATAAGGAATTTATTACTTGACATATTTCTAATTTGTTTACGAAGCACTTACATTTGCAAGAAACATAGATCTAGATTTTTGTGTCAATTTTGTGTCGAATTAAATACTTAACTTATATCTAATATATATTACACATATATTACAAGACTTAACTTATTTCTAATATATATTATATAAGAAATTAAATATTTGACATATTTCTATATATATGAAATTAAATACTTAACTTATTTCTATGTATATATTATATGTGGAATTAAATACTTAACTTATTTCTATATATATATTATATGTAGAATTAAATACTCAACTTATTTCTATATATATATTATATGTTGAATTAAATACTTAACATATTTATATTTTATTTACAAAGCCCTGACATTTCCAAGAAACAAAGATCTAGATTTTTGTATCAACTTTGTGTGGAATTAAATACTTAACTTACTTCTATATATATATTATATGTGGAATTAAAGACTTGTCTAATTTCTAATATATATTATATAACAAATTAAATACTTAACTTATTTCTAATATATATTAATTTAAATATATGACATATTTCTATTTTATTTACAAAGCACTTTTCATTTCTTAATCGCCTGCTTTACTTTCATTTGTTGCGAGAGGAAAATGCCGCATAATGTATCCTCCAGATACTCTCTCTTTCAGTCGCGATCTTGGCCATCGTCGTTGCCGCCAATAACAATAATTTCCTGTTGAAGAAAAATTGCAACTCTGCTAATTTGCTGTAAATAAACGACGCGCAAATAATATACAATTAATTGCTATTCCAGCTACGACTTGCAACCGTAGCTCGGAGTCCAGTTTGGCGGTTAAGATGCAGTGGATGCCATTGCATTCACACTAAAAAATTAGCTTAATCCTAATCTCTATAAAAATTATTATTTAAAAATATATAGACCAAGTTCTACATATATAAAATAAGTAATTTAATAGATCTCATATAGTTTTGTAAAGGAAATGTTTTATAAATATTAGTAAAAGCTTTTTGGTTAGCAGGTTCAAAGCCCTCTAAACTCGTATCTTTCAACAATAATCCCTGGATTTTTTCCGGTGCTGCTCTGGTATCTCCTAGCACTTCTCAGGACCCTCGATCGTCCAGCTTTATCCGCTCCCTGCTGTCTTTAGCTGGCAGATCGAACGTTCCTGGGGACCAATGGGCAACGCCCACACGCAAAGCCTCTTCCAGGGGCAATTTGGACTTTGGGGCGCTCTGATCGGCAAATTATGAAGTGCCAAGGAAGCCATTTAAACGATTTAATGGCACGCTGCGTTTCCACCGCGTTTCCCAATGATCGTAAATAAACAGAGCCCGAACGCGGCGATCAGAGCCAAGAGCTGAAGTTGCAGAAGTAGCCGCTGTCCCCTTGGTAGCCCTTGGCTTCGGATGAAGATGCCCTCTCCCGGTGGTCTGGCTTTTACTCCACATTGGTCTTGAATTGGATATTTCCATGGGAAATGAATTGATTACGGCCTGATCCCCATAGGAGAAATGAATTCATTGGCTCGAGATGACAATGTTGTGTATTTCATTCGGCGAAGACAATATAGAGAGACCACCAGCTGGAGTTTTGATCAGAAAACACCATTCATGGGGTGTATAGTTTTGATTGTGGTTAATTATCGTTTATTCATGCAGCACAATGGTGTCCCTGCAGTCTGAAGATTATTATAATTATTTTATTAATTTAGGTTTTAATAGTCTTTTAAAGTTAATTTTATAGAGATATTTCCTGGACTTGGTATTGCTTGTAATCGGATTTGTGGGCTGTTTTGAATGTTTTTCAACAGCTTTTGAATGGGTTTATAAGAAATTCAGGTTTTGCGGTTTCTTTGGCAATTTTTTGACGCCTTTTGAGAGAATTTATCAGCTCTATAGAAGGTTTTTCACACATTGCGTAAATATGGATGCAAAAATATGAAATTTTTAATGTTTCATAATTGAATCTCTCATTTATATTTCAAGTATAAAATAAGTAACTTATTTTGTATTTATATTATTTATTTTGTAGTAATAATAAGGCCTCCTTGGCTTCTATTTGAACACTTTTCGGGAGGCCTTAATTATCAATGGAAGAGAAATTCTAAAACCCTCTACTTATCTTAAGGTTTCCCTAGATTGGGTGAGAATGTATCTTTTAAATAGAGATATTTTATAATTGAATCAATCATTTATATTTCAACCATAAAATAAGTAATATACATTTAATTATTTAATCAATTATTTTTTAGTAATAATAAGGCCTTCCTTGGCTTCCATTTTAACCCTTTTCGCTAGACATTAATTACCAATGGAAGAGAAATTCTAAAGCCCACCACTAGTATTAAGGTTTCCCTAGATTGGGTGACTCTGCAACCCAATTAGAATTTATCTTTTAAATAGAGATGTTTAATAATTGAATCTATCATTTATATTTCAACCATAAAATAAGTCATCTACATTTTATTATTAAATCAACTATTTTTTAGTAATAATAAGGTATTCCTTGGCTTCCATTTGAACCCTTTTCGCTAGACATTAATTACCAATGGAAGAGAAATTCTAAAACCCACCACTAGTATTAAGGTTTCCCTAGATTGGGTGACTCTGCAACCCAATTAGAATGTATCTTTTAGGTAGAGACGTCGTCAGACACAATAGAGATTCACTTGCAAGCGGATTTCTCCCCAGCAAGCTGCGATTTCCAAGCTGCCGAGGTCCAATGTGCAATGTGCCAGGCATCAGGCATCAGGCAGCAGGCAGCAGGCATCAGACAAAGGCAAAGATAAAAGTAAAACCAAATTGTTACCCTCGGTTCAGCCGGCGCAGTGCAGATCTGCAACAATGTTGGCTTGTAGCGGAAGTTGTAGAAGTATCTTGTAGGTTGTGCGATCCGGCGCCCTCGCCCCCCGGTCCGGCCGGCAAACAAATGATTTGAGAGATGAACTTGAGGCTCAGCTGAGATTGTGACTCGTGGCTGCGTCGCCGTCATCATTTCATTTGATTAATTTTTCTCTTTGTTGGAAAGTTTTCTTCATTTCATTTGTTTTGTTTAGGTCGTAGTCTTTTTTTTTCTTTCATCCATCTCGCTGCTGCAAAGTGAAATCTCCGGCTGGGCTGTGTTTCTCCAATTCCGATTCCAATTCCGATTCCAACCGAAAGGTGGGCCCCGAGAAATTCAATTTTCCACAGCTCTCGGATCGGCTAGGGTCTTCCATACCGACCGCATGCCAAATCAATTGTGTCTCCTAATAATAATCACAATAATTCGTCATTTCTTTTGTGTTTCAATTTTGGTCCACGACTCCATGGTCTATCTATAGCCCCATAGCCCTGCTCTGGGGCTTGTCAAGTGCCGGGCACTCGCCCTGCCTTGGCTTTCTTTTCATTCATTTCATTTTCATCTCTTTCCTTCTGGTCTGGACCTTTTCTTTGGCCGCTAATTACGCAAGCACATAGCTACCTGGGCCTGGCATCCACCAGGTACCAGATACCAGATACAAGCTGCTCGCTGGCTGCCAGCGAGATACATTTGCTGCCAACTCATTTAGCACTCAATCCTATGCGATCTTCCTATGCATATTAGTCATTAGCCCCTCGTAATTGAATTAACACCACGAGTCGGTCCCAACTTGTCGGTCCTGACTCGGAGATTTAGCTTTTCGCCAGCGATCCGCTTCTTTATCCGCAGATGACGCACGATGTTTGGCTCTGGGGAGCAAGTGCCATTCAAGTGCTAAAAACTGGCAAAAGATTCAGAAAATATGCAAAGAGCCCAAATAAATTGCTGGCCAAACACTAGAATATATATAATATAAATATTTACTTAAAATTATACTTAAATGGATGGCTGCCTTTAAATAGAGATGCAATTTACATAAATTCTCACTTGCCGGGTACTTTAGCTTTGAGCTTTATGCTGCAGATTTGATTGTAATTTTAATCGTGATAAATTGCTGGCCAAATATATATATATAATATAAATATTTGCTTAAATTAATTCTTATATGGTTCAGCCTGCAAATGCAGATATAATTTACATAAATTCTCACTTGTGGGTTTTGTACTTTAGCTTTATCTTGCTGCTTTAATTGAATTTTTAATCATAATAAATTGCTGGCCAAATATATATATATATAATATAAATATTTACTTAAATTAATACTTATATGGTTGTCTGCCTTAAAATTTAGATGAAATTTACATAAATTCTCACCTGCCGGGGTTTGTGCTAGAATTTTGAGCTTTATGTGGCAGATTTAATTGTAATTTTAATCGTAGTAAATTGCTGACCCAATACAACGATATATATAGTATAAATATTTACTTAAATTAATTCTTATATTATTGGCTGCCTTTAAATTTAGAAGCAATTTACATAAATTCTCACTTGTACTTTAGCTTTGAGCTAAGAAGAAGTTATGTTGCAGCATATATTATATTATTAATAATAAATCTATAAAGTTGAATGCGTTTCTGCTGCAACATTGTTAGCTGACTGCAATACAAGAACATTACCTAATAAAAACTTTTATGCAATCTTCTATATTAACTGGATACTGACTATTATTAATATAATACAAAGTAGACCTCGCTGCAACCAGAGATTATTGTACAATAACCATTAGACCATTAAGTACCAAACCTGCTGGCTAATCAGCAAGAAACAAAGTATATATTCAAAGGTCACCGAGAAGATAGCGTAATTAAATTGCCATCAAATCCAGACCACAATTACCAACTGGGCTGAAATGGGCCCATCACTTAACGAAATGTTACACTCTGCCCCTTCGTTATGGCCCGGCCAAGCAGCCAGTAAGCCAGTTAGCCAGTATGTGATGATAACCCCGATTTAACTAACCATTTAACGATCTTGCACAAATCCCGCAGTAGTACGAAACCCAATTTCGGCGGGCTCTGAGCTCAGAGCTCTGAGTATTTACCCACCCAGTAAGCCCCACTTGAGGGGGCGCCACTCGAATGCACGCAGGCTGATTACACCAGACTCTTATGCTTTTTTCACCAGTTTTTCTTGGGGCAGAGCAGCGGGAAAAGCGTTGCATGGATGGAAAACAAGAAAAACATCAACAAAACGAAGCTAAAGCCAAAAACCAAAATGCAGCAGCGACTCTTCAACGCCGCCGCTCGTCAGGCACTTCAATTACGAATTCAATTTGTTGCTCATTAAGCTGCTGAAATGTTTATCCACATTTTTGCCGCTCTTATGAGCCGCTTTTGTTGCTGATTTGTTGTGGTTATTATGCAAGTGACACGCGCTTAGGCCTAAACAACCGAAATGGTTCATATTTCAGCTTTTAAGTGTCTAAACTACCGAAACGTTTCATTTTTGTAAATAAATGTGTGTGCCTATACGGGGGTTTTTGTGTATGATTTATGTTAGTCTTGTCAACAGTTAGTTATTATTATTAATTATACTTTTTTATAAGGAAGCTTACTCATTTATTTGTTATAAGGGGAAGTCAGATATATGGTTCTGTAGCTTATATCATTATACACCCGTATATCTTTAGCCATTTTCAAGTAATCTTTCAATCTTTCTATCAAAATTGATAGACTTTTAGAGTACTCCTGCTCTTAAATTAAATTATTTATATAAATTAATTATAAATAATATAAAGTACTAATATCACGTCTACCTAACGGTTCCGAAGCTCAACCATTTTATATTTTATCTTATTTTTAGCAATTTTCAACTAATCTTCATATTTTGTTGGACTTTTACTTCTTTTAAACTAAATTATTTATATAAACTAATTATAAATAATATAAAGCACCTGAATTAAAGCTCCCTAAGGTCTTTGATGCATATATCATTCTATACTCTTATGTCTTTAGCTATTTTCAAGTCATTTTCATATTTTTCTAGACTTTTAGGTTTCTTCTACTTTCTAACTAAACTATTTATATAAATTAATTATAAATAATATAAAGCACCGGTATCAAAGCTACCTAAGGGTTCCGAAGCATATACCATTTTATATCTTATCTTATTTTAAGCAATTTTAAAGTAATCTTCATTTTTTGATGGACTCTTAGATGTCTACTGCTCTTCAACTAAATTATTAATACAAATTAATTATAAATAATATAAAGCACCTGGATTAGAGCTCACTAAGGGTTTCAAAGCTTACACCATTTTATATCTTATCTTATCTTTAACAATTTTCAACTAATCTTCATATAGGTGTCTACTGCTCGTATACTTAATTATTTATACAAATGAATTATAAATAAAAATCACCTATATCAGAGCTACCTCAGGGCTTTAGCCTCGGCCCTTCTTTATGGTTTACCCCAAGTTTCGTTACATTTCTCGTGTGTGTGGAGATTGCATTTCCTTCATGTTACGTGTTGAGGTTGAGGGCACTTGAAGAAAAGTTTTACGATCATCATGATGATCACCAACACGTAGTGCGCCGGCGCAGTGATGGGGATAGTGGGGATAGTGTAGAGGCACTGCCATTGCCCTTTACTTGTGTGTTGTATAACCGGACAAGAGTTGCAGGGCCCCCGGCGCCTCCCCTGCCCACCAAGGGGGACTTTTCCGGGGCCATTGCATCCTACGACGAGTGGCGACTCGGAGGCCTCATGCCGGGCTTCTCACGCACTTTAACACCATTTAGTTGATAACAATCGCAGAAACGGCCGCCCCTGCACCTCTCCTTCTGTGCTTCCTCCTCGTGCAACGCCACTTGCCACCGCCTGGGCTTAGCTGCACGCCGAAGATGCCGTTTGGCTTTCCCAAAAACCAAGAAAAAATTGAAAAATAAGAAACGCAGACATAAAAAATGCCAGCCGCAATAAGCAAAGTCCACGAGCAAACGGACCTGAACCTGAACCTGTGCACCCAACTGGTTGCCAGCCGAAAAAAAAACGGACGGAAAAAGATGAATAAAAAGCGGCACCAGGGAGAGAAATAAAAAGAAAAAAAAACAGAAATACCCGTACCGAAAAAAAATAGCAGGAAAAGGTACACATCGAAGGAGAAAGTAAACGTTAACGAAGCTGCCGCAAAACGTTGAAATGTTGCAAAGAAAGCAGCAGCCGGCAAAAAGGCAGAAACTAAATATTTCTCATCTCTCTTGGCCAAGTGGCAAGTGCCTGCATTTACGTTTTTTGGGCTTTCTGAATGATGATCTTGCGACGAAGCCAGCAATTATGAGGGCACAATTCGTGGGGTAGCTTGGGAATAATCGAAAGATAAGTCAAGACTGATAACAAAATATATTCTTTATTTTTAATGGGAAAGTCATACAATAAGTTGTGTTTAAATTATGAGCAGCAGCCGCTTGGAGTTTCTATAAATATGAAACTCCCCTTTGAATGCAATTCAACTAATAATTTTCGCCCTATAATAGAGCGGAACTAACTGGCTCTTGAGGTTCCCAAGTAATTTTCTCAGACCCAGCGATGCACTTCCGTCCGTTGGGTTATTTTTATATATATATAACTGATCTAGCAATTGTATCTCCTGCCCCCAAATGAGATGCACACTCGTATGTGTATCTGAACAACGGTTGGCAAAATTCCTGGCAAATGTGCTATGAAATCAATAAAGTATTCGAGGCATTTGTGGCAGCTGCTGATGCTGCCGCTGCTGCTGCTGCTGATTTGGCCGATGTTGCAGCATTCGCTTGCCGTTTCAACCACTTTGTAGCTGCCACTTGTTGCACCTTTCTCCTTTGCTCCGGACCCGCAATTCGATCCAAGCCGGGCGATGATAAATTTCTGCAACCATAACGGCCACAGACGAGTATGTGCCGCTACATATAAGCGATGAGTACACATAAAAAAATATAGAGAGCCTAGAAGTCCATAATAATAATAATAATAATAAAACACTTAGCCTTCTTTATTTCCAAAAGAACTACCAAGAAGTTTGCAATTGGTAAACTCTTTATATAGGTATTTAGTGTTTATGTTTATAGGTTTATTAGCTAATAAAATGGGAGCTGTTCTCGTAAAGATTTTTATTCTTAATATCCTTTAAAAACCCGTTTAATCTGCAAGTATTTTCCTTGGTGTAGCTATCTTAAAACTCCCCCCTAAACTAGCAACTTATGCGCATAATTTTGACTTGATTTCATTTTTCTCGCATGCGACTCTTGTGTTTTTTTCTCTCGCATTCGCTTCGTTCAATTTGAAATTGAAATTCAAATGTGAATGCACCTGAATCGCAGGGGGAGTGATTGAGGGGGCATCGGGGTTCCGCGATCGATGGCCCAAGTTAGTCGCTGGCCAGCTGGATATTTATTACCTCACAGCGAATGCAAATTTCTCCGCCTCCTGCTCAGTATCTTGTAATGCTTCTAGAAAAGCTACTGGCGAAAAATTATGAAAATTTTGCCAAAGTTTATCGACCTGCCGTGAGGTTGAGCTTCAAGAGAGCAGCGCGTGACTCGAAGAGCCAGCAAAGTGTGGAGGCGTAGCGGCGGCAGGCGGCCATTAGAAACCAGTCTAAAAATCCATTGACAAGGTCACTTCCGTCACATGCCGCCAAAAGCCGTGTTGTGGGTGGTTATTCACCTTTTTTGCCTGCCATAATTGTTTGTCAAGGCGGCTGTGGCCGCGCTTCAAACTGGGTCAAAACCCACCGAAGAGAAGCGTCTAATTGAGAGGTAATGTGGCGGGGAAAAGGCTTCGCATTGACCCCAGTGGAGATGTCTTTGGCTAACTGGAACATTTGGCTCGATTGCCTTGGGACCTCGGCAGAGTTTGGCTGATTTTTTCAGCGTTTCGACAACTGACAGGTACCTTGAAATATATTTCATTTTCTGTTTAATGTAGGGAACCTCGGTGCTACAGTTATGAGTAATAATGTGTGACTATTTGGGGTCTTGCCACTGGATTACCGTACTAACTGGGCTTAAAGGAGGGATTATAATACGCCATAAATATTAATATAGGTCAACGGGAATGTGTTTGCTCTCAGGAACTTAAGATAAAATATAGAACTCAGTTATTAGATGTATATTTTAATGTTTTTAATAGAGGAGATTGAAGCTAATAAATATTTTAATTAAATAATATATATTTAGATGGGTTATTAAATTATTTAAGCTACTTAAAGTGCAGTTTTGTATGAAATTTTGTATTTTCTTTGAAATTCATGCTCTTAAAATTATTTTTAAGATTTTATTTTGATTTTATTTGAATTATTTTCTTATCAATAAATTAATTGTAACTTCCTTACTAATCATCTTTTCTTCTTTTTTGTTTCAGGTATGTAATCCTCAACTACTCTATTTAATATAATTATTATAGTATTAGAAGCCAAACTCTGGTAAGTCTGAATAAATTGTTTTAAAAAGAAGCCAAAATAATTCATTAATCATAATGAAGAGCCATACAAAAGTAAGAGCCCAGCCCCACAGCACGAATGACAGATTTTAATGGCCAGCAACTTGTAAACACAATTGTATCCCCAAGATACAAAGTTCATGACTTCATTTGTAATAAGTATCTCTTGGCTGACATTCACTTTTGCCTCAAGTCGCTTTTTCGAGTTACTTTTACTGTCGATTCTTGCGTGGACAGGGTCTGGAAAATTTTTGGGAGAGACGCAAAAATCTTTTAATAACACTCTTCGGGGAGAGAGAGTGAAAGGGACAGAGACAGAGACAGATAGAGACAGGGAGATGTATAATTAAAATTGGCAACGGCGGTTTATAGAAATCAAGAGTCTTTTTATGTTCCTTTCCATTGAAAGTTGCTCGAGACGGATGTACCGACTCGGCACTCATCCAGCCACCCATCCATCCAACGTGTTGATCAATTACAAGACGCTGTGACGTCTCTACAAAGTGCCCCCCGAAACCCCAAAAAATAATCAGGAAAAAAGCACAGAAGACAAATATACCATAAAAAAATAAAAATAAAACTTTCTCAAGTGCCGGCACAGTCGATCAACTGAAACGCTTCAGCCAGCAAAACGATTCAATGAAATAATTACGACCGAGCCAACCGCAAGAGAGGAGCCGGGCTAGAAGCCCGCCCCGCACTCCAGTTCCCCCGCCGGCCTGCCACACGTTGCCACTTGATGTCGCACTAACAATTTGGAAAGTAAAAGTCGAACTGTCAACGTCTCGCGGGTCCAACCTTCCTCCTGCCCTCCCCATTCAATTGAAACCTCTGCCATGAATGATGACTGTAGTATCTATTTTCGGCTCAGATGAGTTGGCTCTGGTGTGTCGTGTAATCAAAATCACTCGCTTGGATCAGTCGATCAATTACTGGGATCAATCAAGCAATCAGGCTGTGATAAGTGACTGCCGAGGAAGGGATTCTGGGTAGCTAACACGCCAGTGGAGCACTCGAAAGCCTGGGGGAGCCTGTCTTGTGAGTGGGGAGGTTTCGTAATGGTTCGGAGAATTTTTCAAGTTCTTGCAACATGTCATTGGGATGTCAGCAGTACTCATTATTCTAGAAGTATATTACGGAGGTGGTCTGTTATTATACTTCAAAGATGGAAAATACAGCAGCTTTGCTTTATGTAATTACCAGTAATATGCTTTAATTACTTAGTGCTCTATCTGTGCTCTAATAACTACTAGGCATTATCAATCTATTAAATAAAATTGATTTAAAAAGTCTAAAGGGTTTCTGCATTTTTCTAAGATTTAAAATAATCCTTTAATTTTTGTAATTATAATATACCATATATATCCAGTTGCTGAAATTCCAGTAATAATTTTTGCTATAATGTGTTAGAGAGGTATATATTCTATTCTATTCTATATTCTATATGCTTTGAAGATTGATAATGCACCAGCTTTCTGTTACGATTAATATATTTTAATTAATTAGTTCTCTATCAGTGCTCTTTAAATTACTAGGCATTATTAATCTTTACAATAAAATTGATTTATAAAGCCTAAAAGGCTGCTGAATTTCTCTCAACTTGCAAATAATCCTTTCATTTTTTAAATTAATATTTACCATAGATATCCAGTTAATGAAATTTCAGTAATAATTTCAGCAACCTTGTATGCTTGTATATTATATATTATATTAAATATGTTTCAATTCTCTCTACTTAGTAGACCCTCTCGAATTAATAATATATTACTTTAATTTACGTCTGAATTTAAAATTTCTCTTACTTATTAAAATCTTCCATGGCATATAAGTCGTAGAAAATATTAATATCGACTTTGTCATTTGTTATTCGTATTTATTTTTTATTAGCTACATTATGTATTATTACTTATTATTTATTACTCCATTACACCTTTAAATATTTTTAACACACACTTAAAATATTACAAATTCAATATTTATGCAAAAACTTTCTTTAATTGAAACCTATGTAACCATGAAACACTTGTTGTTTTTTGCGCATTTTCCGCACCTAAGTAAATGACTATTAAAATTTTTGATTTTATCGCCGGCCAGCAAATCGAATGCGATTATCAAAAGCACTTAATTGCCAATTAATTTTTGGCCGAGCTTGTGCCCGAAATCTTCAACCTGAAGCGTGGGACTCCCCGCTGCGGTGGCTAGAGGAGGAGGCGGGTTACTCTGGAGGTTGGCCATCCACTCGAGAGGGTTCGGTCTGGGGCTCGGGTTCACTTTCTTCTTTCTTTCTTTCATAAAGCTTTTGATGTGGTGTGCGTGTGGTAATAAAATCTGATGAGTGGCACCCGCAATACATTTCCAACTGCTCTGCCCGCCCCCTTTCATCGGCGTCATGATCACAGCCATCGCATATAGCCACCCAGCCTCACATGGCAAACACTTTCATTTGCCGTTGACAGAAGTCTCGTCAAGTGGTCAAGTGGGGGACTCAAATAAAAAATGAAATATAAACAGGGGGGAGTGGGCCGAAAACATGTTGCTGCTTTGTTTGTCTGCTCATCAACGTCATCATCGGCGGCATCTCAGCCTCAGCCTCGGCCTCGGCCTCAGTCTCAGCCTCCCAAAAAGCGAGGCACGAAGAAATTTCACTTTCAAAATTTTTCAATAATTCCGGGGGGCTATCCACTATCCACTCGTATATTTATGGCGCGGGTGCAGCCAGGAAACGTCGACTTGTAAGCGTAATTGTGTGGCAATTGTGTATTGGATTTGCATGCCCCTCGTTTTCTCGTAGTTCGATTCGAAAATTGATGCTGATCTCGGGCCTTTGTCTCTCTCTGGGTGATTTGTCGACAACATTTTTGCCGCTTAATTGGATTGCAGACGGATCTCTTTGTGGCTTTATTGTAATCATAATACTTTGTTTAAATTTAATAATTGGCAGAGGCTTTTGTTTTCAGTCCAGGCATCAGATGAAAGTGAAGTTAATGGGGGAAGTGTAGTGCTGGTTAGATAAATAAGGATTCAGGATTTTATGTTTACGATTTTCCCTTTCTTGCGAGTCACGAATAGAAATTGTTAAAATAAAAATAAAGCTGATTGAGCTGGTTGATCAGGGACAAGGAAGTACTGAGCTGTATGCACTTAATACCTAAACAAACATAAAAATTTTCCTGTATTTATATTCTGAAATATATGAAATTTTAAGGGAGAAAGGATAAATTAATACCTAATTTAATTTTGGAGAGATACATAGGGTTAAGTCCTATTTATTTATCAAATTTAGGCATATATGGGTTAAGAAATATTTTAAGGTAAAGTAATAGGGTTTACTGATTAATAAAATGCATAGAAATGATTAAAATAAAAATAAAGCTCATTGAGCTGGTTTCAAATGGAAAAGAAAATAGTGAACTGTATTTAATACCTAGACAAACATTTATATTTTTCTGTTTATATTCTAAAACATATATAATATTTTATAGAAGAAATTATATTTTAATACCTCATATAATTTTGGAGAGATATATGCAGTTCAGTGGCTCTGCCCTATAATATTATAAGGTAATCCACGTTACTGAATAATTACTATCATAATTATTAATAACGAAATCATAGATTTGAAAGCAATGCTACTTTTAAAATCTGCTATTTTCCCAACACAAGCTCTTGTCTTCTCCCCCAATTCAGGGCCAACATCTGTTGGCACTTTCCTTTGAGAGACCTTTTTCTTCGAGCCCTTTTTGTTTCGCCCGAGAGCCATAAACTGTTTAAGGTTTTTAGCAGCTTTTGCTTTTACCCGACTCGTGCGCGAAACCGTGAACCGCTTTATCCCCCGAATGACGGAAAGACTGCAGACTGACTGACTGACAGGCGGCCCGGCAATCGACTGGGACTTACTCTCCGGCTGGAAAATTACATAGTATTTCCTCCAGTTTTTGTTCGGTTTTCGTTTCGTTATTGTTGCTTTTCAAGTGAAACAAATAGAACATAACTTTTGCTTTCACCTTTTTCAAGGGGAGCCTCCGAAGCAGCAACAACAGCGTCAGCAGCCACTCAACGACAATTCCGGCAAAAATCTCCAGCTTTTTTTTCTCTCTTTGTTGTTGGTGGATGCCAAAAGCGGACAGCGGAGTTTGCTTGTAATTGCGTTGCCCTACACGGAGAGAAATAGCTTAGATTTTATATCAATTCAAATTTGTATAGGCATTAGTATTTATTATGAAACTATTTATGGAAGTAAAAAATACCAAAGAAGATACAGCCGATATGTATATAATATTTTTAACATATACATATAATTTTGATTTTAAAATAATTATTTATATCATATAAATCTAAGCATTGCTGAGACTAAACTTTATTTACACCCTTATTAATGTCAAATGCATCGATTGATTAACAAAACAGAACTTATTGTATTTTAATCTATGATAGAAAGTATTCCTGACAAGAACAAAGTGATATATCTTCATTTCAATTTAATATAGATTAAATTTGAATGGAAACAAACTTGAATTGAATTAATTTGTATTCCTTAGAACATGGTGTATTATAAACTCTGAAAAAAAGTTATCCTGACAAGGCACAGTGATATTTATTCATTTTAATTTAATATAGTTTAGATTAGGTTAGAAACAATCTTCAACTTAATTAGTTTCATGGTCCATTTTATTAATTTCTTTGTGCTCATTGAAGTAGGATTAATATTATTGGTTGTTCATATATTAAAAAATCTATTAGAGTAGGAACATAAGCCTCTAGAGCCGTATAAGGCATAGTCTCTACTGATTAAAAATAATAGGGATCCAAATTTAATTGAAATTTCTTACAGTGCTCCCCAACAATGGAGGGAGGCGGAGCTGGGCTGTTGCCGTTGCTGGCAATGTGGCTGAAGTTGCTGGAGTTGGTGAAGTCTCTGCTGTTGCCGCTGAAGTTGCGTTGGCGGCGTCTGGCGCTCAATTTGCATGCCAACAGCAGCGAAGCGCGGAGCGATCCGGCGACGCGGGGGGCGAAACAATTTGTTATTTGCCTTTTGCGGCTCGCGTTCTACGCCATTTCAATTTTCGCAGGTGGGCAGGCAGCAGGTGGGGAGGTGGGGGAGATGGGCAGAGGATGGGTGCTGCTGGTGGCCCGGGTCTGGGCCCTAACCCAGTGACCAAATGAACCACATTCTGGCGGGCCCTGCAACTGGGAACCGGCAAACGGCAACCGGCGACATAGATGTGTCTGCTGTGCGCGGCTCAGATACTTAGATATTCTGAACGTGGCCTGCAGCCGAGAAATTCGCGCGCGCATCTAAATAGATTCGGAATGCTCGACGCATGGCAAATGCCAGGGAGATCCAAGAAAGTTTCTTCTTGGCTTTCTTTCCAAAAAAAGAGAAGATTTGCTAATTTCTTCGCTGGCCAAGGGAATTTACGAGCAGTGCCAAGACAGCTTGGAAAGTGCTGCCAAGACCCCAAAAAGTCACACACTGGCGTTTTCGCACAAAACGCATCTCAATGTCGCCTTAATTAGCCAAAAGATACGAGTAGAAATGCGGAAAATACACGATCCACAAATCTCAGGGGAGGGAGACACATAGCCTCCGGGGGTAACCTTTGCTCAATCCTCGTGCAGGCGGCCATGTAACCAGCAAAGGTCAGAGGGTAATGAGGCAGACTACACTCACATGTGAACTCTTTTCCATACCCCTCTGCCTCGAGCGAAATGTTAACTGTTATTGGCGACCGGTTATTAAGTTGGCTAAGCATGCCATAGGTGGGTTTATTTTAGGAAGACCCAATCAATTTTAATATGGCTGCCTCGCGTGATGACAAACCAAATATCTGCAATTTAATATCCAATAAAGCAAATAATAATATTTGCATTAATGTTTTAAAGAAACCACAGAGTAAAAGCTGCATCTTTAATGATTAATTTATGAAGACTGTATTTAGGCATTGATCAATATTGGCCTTACTAATACCAGGCTTATTAATTGGAACGTATTTAATATCATTAGTTGTAATTTAAACTTGGCAATATCCCATCTTATTTACCTTTCGATCCCCTTCGAAAACCTTGATCAAAAACATTGCTAATTTTGTAATATAAACAATATTTTTCCACTCGTATGTCGTAACAAACGCACTATACAAAAGTAGGATAATTTTGGTTTAAGCCAAACATCATCATCATCATCATCTCCATCAGCTTCCATGTCAAACAATCACCTAAAAAAACACACAAAAAAAACGCTTATGCAAAATGTGAAGGTTAAAGCCAACGAGAAGTGATGCCAATTTTTGGCTTATATGCCGTTTTAACTAATTTTTAATTTACGTATTTCCATCAAGAGCTTTAATTTACATCATTTTTTTCCGCTGATCTGTATTTTTACGTTATTTTCCGAGCCAAAGCAAACACGTTTCCAGATCGAAGAAGCGAATGGAAACTAGTTCCAGTACAATCCGCTTTTGGCCTAACCCCAGGCCATTTATTACAGCCAGTTTGAGTTTGTATGTAGATCTTTTACCCCTGCAGTCCATTGATTTTGATCAGCTTTTAAATATTTATGAAACAGAGTTTATAGTCCATTTGATTTGGTCATTCAAGTTTAAATCAAATGATTTGTGAGCCGATGGATTTGTTTAAGTGGATGTTATATTAAGATTGATTTTGTAGGGGAGTATAAATTAATTAAGTAATTATTTAAATGCAGAGCAAAGCCTTTAAGGCAAAGGTATATTTGGTAGATACTTAAAGCTCAAACCCGTGACTCTCTCATATTTTTTTAAAGGATCTCAGGGCTTGAGTTTCTTCCGCTTTTACCTAAACTTTTAGGGGAGTATAAATTAATTAAATAATTATTTAAATGACAAAACTAAAGTCTTTAAGGAAGCCACTTATAACTCAAACCCTTGACTCTCTCATATTTTTATAAAGGATTTTCAGGCTTGACTTTCTCTCGCTTTTACCTAAACTTGTAAGGGAGTATAAATTAATTAAGTAATTATTTAAATTCAAAGCAAAGCCTTTAAGCCAGCTGTATACTTAGTAGCCACTTATAACTCAAATCCTTTACTCTCTCATATTTTTCCAAAGGATCTGTGGGCTTAACTTTCTCCCGCTTATACCTAAACTTAACCCGTAACTGATTTCATTAAATTACTCATACTCACTGCATCCGTCTTCCTAAGACGAGCTGTCAAAAAACCACAAAAAATGTCGTTATTAATATTTATATAATTTAACACAGCAGACGGCTTCAGCCTCAACAATAACAGCGAAATCTCATTAAATGCTGTAAAATATTTCGATGAATTTTCGCTTTTTTCTCACTTGCAGCCTCTCTGTATTTTCGCTGTCGCTGGTGTCATAAATTTGTTGCTCATTAAATTGCTGTTTAATGTTATTTAGCACGCGGCCACTCACGTAATCGTAAATGACAAAAATGAAAAAAAAAAAAAAAGAGAAAAATGTTACAACAAAAGCGTAAACTACAACTAACTTAAGTTACAGTTTAACGAACTGTGACGGGACAAGCTTGAAGAAAAGGCTGTTAAAAATATCTACAACTTGGCTGCCACATATATGTAACATATATATCTTATATAGACGTTGAGGCTTGAACCCTAATTAAGATTTTCGCTTTTCACTGCCGTCGTAGATGTAATTAAAAACTGTTCACTTCAGTTCCTACATAATTTTTGGATGATTTCTTAATTAAATTATGTAAGCTGAGTATGGGAAAGCCAGGGGAAATGTCAATTGAGCGGTGAAGACGGCCACGGATTACCCCGTGACCCAAATTGAAAAATTAATTAAAGTGAACGCCTGCGGCTCCCTCCTTTATTTTCTCCGCCTTTTCGGGCCAGCAGCGTCCACACCCACCCACATTTCACTAACTAACCGACTAACAATTGGTCAGGTTTTCCCTCATTCCGTTTTTGGGCCTGGTCGGTCGATCGATCGACTTGGGTTGGTCCCTGACCGCAAACGTGGAGCGATCTGCGATCCGCGATCCGCGATCCTAGCCAGAACCCCAGCCAACGTTTGCCCCAACAGTTATAATAATATTAAGCATACGCCACCTACAACAGAGGAGAAAAATTGCAACTTCAATCTGCCCGGGCCCTGGGTCAACTCCTCTTTGCTGTAGCAGCCAAAACCGAAAAACAACAAAGCCAAAATAAAAATAAATAATAACAATATTTTTCAAATAACAAAAGGAATCAACAGGAGAAAAAGAAGCGCCCAGAGCATGTAACCATAGAGGAGAATTCTACAGAGTGAAAAAGATTCAGTGACTAAAAATGTTTTATTATATTCCATGTAATTATACTAGGAAATACTTAATAGAATAGAATAATACTTACAAGACAAGTAAATTAATATGCTTAGTATTAATATTTGTACTAGTATTCCTATAAGAATAATAAAATAATAATAATAACTGAAAAGCCAAGCCATGTTCCACGTAATTGTATTAGAAAATACTTAGTAGAATAGAATAATACTTAAGAGATGTTATTAGTATAATAAGGGTAGTTTTAATATATTTTTTAATATGATTAACTTAGTATTCCTATAAGAATAGTATTAAACTATATAGTGTAAACTTTATCTAAACTAACTGAAAAACCAAACCATATTCCATGTAATTATATTAGGAAATACTTAATAGAATAGAATAATACTTAAAAGATGTTATTAGTAAATTAATATGGGTAGTTTTAATATATTTTTTAACTTAAATAACTTAGTATTCCTATAAGAATAATATATAGTTTATTTGTAGTGTAAACTAACCGAAAAACCAAACCCATTTTAACCGTTAAGCACATTTGACTAAATCTGCTACACATGGGCGGCATCCGCGTTGCGGGGGATCCCAGCGACAGTGGCAGCTCAGGGGGGCGTTGGGAGGGTGTTGGGGCTGGAAAGTGGGTGGGCAATTCCAATGGTAAGCGATTGCTGCAGGAAATGTGCAGAGGAACATCGGAATGAACTGGAATCGTTCCCCACCCAATTTCCCCCCGCTGTCTGCTGGTTTTTTTCGGCGATAGCAGATCGCGGTACTAACAACAATAGATAACGAGAATGAGGCGGATCTCAAGGAAATAATGGAGAGTCGCCAGTTGAATACTCTAGCAAGGGGATAGAATAATATATATAAATTTAATATATAATATTCAGTTAAATAATTATAATATTTTCCATTATAAAACTATTTTTATTATCTTCTTTTGCCAGTTGGGGTTGGTTTTTTTTTTAAATATTAAGGTTTCCCTAACACTGTATATCGAAATTAGCTCATTTAATATTTACAACCCTTACTAGTAACTAATTTTATGATTTTCTCAACAAAAATATATTTATTTAGTGTTAAACTATGGCATATTGATATCCACTAAGTGTCTGTAACTGGTTCACTCATTTTGTTTATGAAATATTTGTCAATCGGCTGCCGTTTGACATTTCTACCCGGCAAGCCAATCACATCTCCTTTTTTGGCGGTTAGGGTATGCCAAAAGGTAGCCACTTGTTGCAGCAGGAAGCTGAGCAAGCCGGCCCACATGCAGCACACACTCTCGCACACACACACACACACACTCGTGGTCGAGTGAAAACAGTTAAGACAACAGCAACAACTGCAGCAACAACTGCAAAACTGCGAACTGCCAACTGGCAACAGGAAGACCTTAAACTTGGCCTCAAACGTCAGCGCGGCGGCAACATCGTGAAGCCAGGCAACAAGCAACAACCACAGCAGCAGCAACAACTGCAACAACTGCAACAACAACTGCAGCAACAACAGCGACCACTGCAAACACACAATTCAATTTTATTTCATTTACTTTGTTGCTGGTTACTGGCTTTACCTGGCAATGCTGCGGTTGCCGTTCGCCAGAGCCTGGCTCACGGGGCTTTCGGCCCAGCCTCGTGGATTTCCTATTGCCATTTCTGTGTGTGGGCCGCAGCAAGGCCCCCAACTCCGCCGGCTCGTTTGGATGGCTTGAATCGTTCGGATCGCTCCGCTCCTCGAGCGCCAGCAGCAGCAGCTCATGAATGGGAAGTCGTCGCAGCTTCTAACTCATTTTCCTGCCTGCAGTGGTTGGGGCTCGCTTTTTTTCCTCCTTGGTTTTTGTGAATTGGCGTAAAAATGTTGTGAGAACAAATGGTTGTTAACTTTTCACATCTTTTTGTTCGCTCTTTTTTTTTGTATTTCCTTTTTTTTTACCTGATTTTTGTTGTTATTGTTGGCGCGTTAAATTTCGTTTAACTGTTAAGTCGCGGCTGGATCATTTAGCCGCTGCCGCTGCAAGTTCGTTGTCTAAGTCATTCGTTTCGCCTGCGTTTGGCGCGCAATGTTTATGGCCAATACGAAGTCAATTTTATTTTATATCATTTTGTTTGCTCTCTTATGGCGCTTATGAAATCTCTGCTGTCGTTGCAACAATAATCAAAAGTGAGCAAGAGTGTGTGCTGAGTTGAGCTGGCTAAGTGACTAACTCCCTGGCTGGCCGACTGTGTGTGCGTTTGTCTAAGCCGAGAAGTTGGCGTAATATGCCGTTAGACAAAAGCGTTAGTGGGCTTGCTTCTCACTGTTTATTACTTGGTATTTTAGTGTTTATTGTTTTCGGGGTTGGGCGACACTTGGCGGTAACGAAGGTTAGTCTCAAATATTTCGGGTATGAAGGGTATTAAGATGGATGAGATAGCTAAATAAGTTTATAGCCATTTATTGCAGTGCTAGCAATTATAATTTAAAGACTTAATGACTTGAAATGTGTATTGCCTAGTTAAGTGAGTGTTAAATGTTCAATAACAAAATTTATTAAAGAAAGAAATAATCAAAATATATATAAGTTATACACTAATAGAAGACTAACGTCAAAACACATCTAAATGAAAAAATCGATTCAATAAGCCGCAATCCAAAACTTGTTGGTCTTATCTTAAGCAAAGTTATGTCATTCAAGTCTCGTTTTCTATAACCCATAAATTTGAAAGCGAAAACGATCCCCATTTTTTGGTGACACACTTGACTGCCACCACCCCATAACCTTGAAAAAATCTCTTTGAACTTGCCCCCAGACAAAGACAATAGAGAAGTCGAAATATAATTTAAATATTATGACTTTTAGAATAAGGAAACTGAAAACCATTTATTAGCAACAGAAGCAAAAAAAGAAATTAAACAAACAGAATTGATTGTGGAATATTTGTGTTTCTGTTGTTTTCGCGTGTTAAATCATTCGTTAAACACTAGATTGGTGTAAGATGAACACAAAGATGGGATGAACAAATAATAAAAATAAGATTCAGACAAAAACTTGCCTTTCATATGCAAAAGAAATCCATTTACTATTGCGGACAAAAACGAGTTGGACTTTAGTTGTTTTGAGCTGAAACCAGATCTGTGAAGGTCAGCGCGTTTAGCACCTCCAAGTGACAGACCCCACCTCTTCCCATCCCATCTTCTACAGACAATATGGGGCCAGAGATATATTGCCGTAAAATGGAATGAAATCAAAGTGCTGCCTCCACTTTCGGGGTTGACAACTTTAATTGCGTGCCAAGTGCGGTGCGGCGGAACCCATTAAACATGAGGAGCTCAGGGAATTTGTACAGCCTTTTTCGGGCTATCTTTCTTCTGGCAATTAGCTGCTGAGCTAGCGTTTAATTTATATTATTAGGGGTCATTTACAGTTATGTGCCGACTGATTTGTGACTGTCTCCTTTCCTTTCCTGGCCTTACCTTTCCTCGCCCAAGACTCACGGCCATTGTCAGAGCTCACTGCTCAGTGCTCAGTGCTCAGCATCCGACATCTGCATCAGCTTTAGAGTCATCCCATCCTCATCGTTCGTGGTGTTATTCCTCGGAGTAGGTTAATAGTGCCAAAACGTTGCAACAACAACGCGAGAGACTACAACAAATGGCTGCTGCAATGCAATGACTGCAGAAACAAACGGTGCCTCATTTATTTCTCTTTCTTGCAGCATTTGTGTTTGTTTGTGGGACCGTCAGTTGCACCCTTTCATTCTTGGATAGAGTCATGGAATAACATTATTATCCCGAATATACCGCCGCCTTCCCTTTGCCCTAACCTGCCAGGAAGACAACTAAACATTCCCAAAGCACTAGGAATATTTATGCAGCATTATTATTTATTTTATTGACGGGCAGACAGTAAGAGCTTTTTTGACTTCCATACTCTCACCAGCTGATGCAAGAAGTCTGATTGCCTTTCCCAAGCCACAGTTTTTAGGGTGGCCAAAAAATCATTGTGCCTGCCGAAGGCCCTTTCTAAGGAACTTAGTTGAGGAGGAATATTATTTTGGGACTTAAGGAACTCTATTTAATATAGGTCCTGGAAATATGTAGCTAACTAAAGTGACTTGCGTACAAGGCCTTATTTTTCTCAAAGACAGACGATGGTCTCCAATAAATTATTTAAGTATTTCAATGATGTATATTAAACTATATAAAACAGTGACTATGTTAGGGTCTCCAGTCTTCGTTCGTGCTCGATTTCCACCAATGACAGTCACCCATCCCAGGCAAATTGACTTGGTTCGATCCCCAGCTGGATGGATGCTTTGACTGCTCCGACTGAAGCTCGAACGCGGCTCGAACTGCTCCTGCTCCTGCTGCCGCTGCCAAGTGGCAATAATTTGCAGACTTACCCAAGTGCCGGACCCCAAAATAAGCAACAAGAAAATATATCCAGAATGCAGAAAGAAAACCTTTTACTTTGCGCTAATAAATTGCCATTAAACGGCTTTGGAAGGCTTTGCCACAATTGTTGCACCATAATTTCCCATCAAATTTTTCACACTCGCCGCGCCGGCTTCGGTTTTTGGGGCTGCGCAGCGAGTGTTCGCGATAATCAAATATTTGACCTCTGCCGCAAATAAATTCCCAATGCAATCGCAGGCCAGGCCGGGCAGGAATCGGAATCGAGCCAACTTGAGTTCGGGCCGAGTTGAGAACGTGAAAGCCGTATCCGTTGGATGCCGAACGACGACCGCCGAACGCCGAACGCCGAACTCTGGAACACTGAACGCTGGCTGGCAAAACGTCGACGTTGCGTGTTAAACACAATTCAAAGTCTATAATTATTGTACAATTGCCAACAGAACCAACAGAGCCCAGTCAGGCCTGGCTCTGGCCAAAGCCAGGCTCCTGCCGCCGTCCAACTCGGCGGAGGCTGGGACCTGGGATCGGGACTGGGAAGGCGACTGGAGCTGGAGCTGGAGTTGGAGTTGGAGTTGGAATTGTGACCAGCTTGGCAGCAGCGGCAGCGGCAGGCAGCACATGGAACACGAAAATTGTAGCGTGTAAGTTGCAGGGGGCAGGGGCACAAAGAGGAGAGCATTCCAAACACACATTCTAATTCCACATTCGCCTCGACTTTGGGTTTGACACACTGCTGGCAGCCACTCCAAGAGAGCTAGAGATGAGCGCGTGACACGATTCAGTCTCTGCGATATAAGAGATATTAGTTTTCTCAATATATATTATGAATAATCTTTAGAATATTCTTTAAAGAATAGTCTTTAAATCAAATCCCTAAAGATCATTCTGCAATTTCCATTTCAGCAATGTTTCGATGGCCAAAATAAAGTATAAATCTTAAGCAAATTGTGGGTTTAAAAGCATTATTTTTTCAAGGGTTTATTATAATTTTTTTGTTATATTTATTTTATTAATTTATTATAACAAGCTCTGAGGATTATAAAAATGCCATTTAGATTTACATTTCAGCAATGTTTTGACTGCCAAAATTAAGTATAACTCTTAACAAATTGTGAGTTTCAAAGCATTATTTTCTCAAGTGTTTATATTTTATTATAACAAGCTTTGAAGATTATAAATATGCAATTTGGATTTACATATCAGCCAAATTTAAGTATAAACCTTAACAAAATATGGGTTTCAATGCATTCTTTCCTCAAGGGTTAATATTTTATTATAACCATCTCTAATATATTATATATATTGTTGAAAAAGTCGGCTCACGTGGCCATATCTATTTGCCACAGATGGTTATCTGAGTGAATCTCCACTTGAAGCGCCTGAGAATTGCGCTTCTCAGCCGCTGACTCTGCTTCTGCTTTTAACTGTTAACTTTGCTCTGACTTTGGATCTTTTGACTTGCAATTAATGCTCCAGACCTTGCTGTGTATGCAGCTATTGTTGTTGTGATTTTTTTCGCTTTTTCGCGTTTTTTTTTTGGCTTTTTGGGGGGAAGCGGAAGCGTTGCCCACGCCCACTTGTCAGGCCATGGCTAACAGCTGGTGGCAGGAAGGCGGAGTGTAAGTGGGAAAGGGGTGGCCTCAGAGGGTGTTCTGTGAGTGAACCCCGCCGTCAGCCAGCACGCCCCCACACACACTGAGATGTACAGACAGAAAAAATATAAGATTCCTTATAAAAAATAAATAGTAGAAATAATACAAATTATAATAGAGATAATATAAATTATAAGTGAATAATTATTATGACAGAGCTGCACATACAGACTGCCCTTCGGCTTTTCTCACTTCAGTTAACTTCGGTTACCTTCGGTTAACTTCGCTTAACTTTGGTTAACTTCGGTTAACTTCGTGTGAGAAACTGAATGAATGGGGACCCTCGGGTGCTTTGTGTGGGCAGCTCTGATTATGCTACTAAGGAATAACAATTTCAACCTTATTTTTTGGTAAAATGCTAACCAACTTACCAGCTTTCATTAAACAATCTTAATATCTAGCACCATAACTCTTGTAAAGCTAAGAATTCTTTCCCCCAAATTTCTTCTCTCAGTGTAGAGATCGAGACAGGGCAGAGGGAGCCAAATAGCTGGAGATCTGCGCCAGAGATGGCGGCAATAGTTGAAAGTCTAATTGTAAACTGTTGTTCGCAGTTCTCCTAACTGTTGCTTGTTAGGCGCTTGTTTATTAACAATTTAGCACGGACATTTCACAGGCAGAACCCGAGGATCCTGGCCGGCGAGGAGGGCGAGAAGCGACCTCCTTGTGGGCGTTGCTTATCTCCGACTGAGACCACCGAAAAATTTATGCCCATCGCCGGTGCGAGCTCCTCACATACTCGTAAAGTTGGTCAGTTTATGCGCTGACCGTTCGACCTTTCCCGCCCCCCATTCCCCAGTACCAGCTACACCACCACCCACCACCCACTGCTCACATGCTTCCCGCCGATCATAACTGTCACAATGTTAAAGGCATGAAAACGGGGCGTGTTGCAAGTGGCTTCAATCGTTTCGGGGGGAGGGGGAGTTAGGCGTTGGGGCTGTGGGCACTGGAGTGGGCGTTGGAGGCGGGGCCGTAGGTGACAGGGAGTCGAAAGGCTGTAGGGCATCGGAGAATGTAACGGTAGGTAAAGCACTATTATTTCTCGGTATCTGGGAAGTAAGTTAACCTGATCTGTTCTAAAGATAAATATTAATTCAAATACAGTTATTAGCTTTAGCTAGAGGTTCAGGCTGCTTGTATTTATATTATAAAGTGATAGATATATGGCAACTAAGATTATTATTAAAACAGAAAGTTCTTGAATCATCAGTTACACTTTAAGAGTACATTCCTAGGTCTAAATGCTTGACTATCTATACAAAGTATATGTTTAGTATATAGCTAGTCCAGCCCTATTATCAATATGCGGAAAATGCTATAATAATTTTAGCAGATTAAACATAAACTATAAGTATTCATAGACAAACGTAACTAACTCCCAACTCCCATTTCTTCTCATTTCAGGTAAGCTATTCAAGCACGCGGCTATTGGGTTATGTAAGTTGGGCCAACAACTGCCACACAACTAACTTAAACTGGGGCCAGTAATTGGACAGATCGGAGCAGGCCAGAGCCGGCCAGACCAACGCCCTAGCTGGAAAATGGGAAACTGTTCAGAAGTACGTAGTTTGTAGTTCGTAGCATAGCGAAAATCGTAACAACAATGGGGCAGTGACCGTTGCGGCCAATTTCGATTCGAAATGTAAACGATTTTCGTTTTAGCGGTGCCTTGCATAAGTTTTGTGTGCGCAATCCGGGCTAAATAAGCCAGTGGAATAATAACGGCCGGCATGGGTTAATGATGCGACATGTTAGCCAACGAAGCACAGGCAACTGGCAACTGCCAGCCAGAGCCAACGAGACAAGAGCAGCGAAGGAACTGAAAAAAATAACAAAAATGCGTCACGCTTACCGTTAGCATGCCGGGGAAAATCGCTGGAAAAGGGGTGGAAAATTGGTAGGGGCTTGGGTTGGGGGGCCAAGTGGCAGCTTGCCATGGAGAACGCACACGCTAGGCCAGCTCCAGCCCCTCCCTGGGGGGTCTGGCCGCAGCAGCCGCGTGGCATCCCATCCCATCATGCATTTCCACTCTCCCACGGATCAGCTCGGACTCTTTCCCCCAACGCCGCCCAGCATGTGGAGCGCTCCCTTTTTTGGCAAATTTGGTGCAGTGGCAGCAGCAGCAGCAGCAAAAGCAGAGCGGCAGCGCCTTTCACAAAATCTAATCAGCAGGGAAGGCGCCCGAGAGGGGTTCGGTGCGAAAGGAAACGATCAGAGCAATTTACTCAAGCGCAAAATTAGTAGCGAAAAAAAACTAGGAGGCTGGTTAGCCATGAAAAGCCGAAGTTTAAATACACTAAGGATCAATGTCTGGAAAAAAATAACCAAAAAGACCCATAAACTTAATAAGAAAATAACTACAGAGTAACCTTAAATGGAGGGACCCAATTTAGAGCCAAAAAACAAGTCTGTAGTTCATACAATTCAACAAGGTCCTGTTTGTTTTGAAATAAGAACTTAAATTTAAATACATATGCTTATATATATTTACATTTAAGTTCTTACCAAAATAAACTCCAAGTTGGCAAATATCAAACCTCAATTGAGATAATATATTTTAAAGAACGCCGCGTTTTAGTTGATCTAAGAACCTATATACTTTTATGTATATATATTGTAGACTTATCAATAATACTTACTTACCAAAATACAGACCCAAATCTAGTTATAGATTAAGCTCAAAGATGGCCAAAAGGATCATACTCTTCAACAGGGCATAGATAACATGCTGAGGCTAGTGGAAAACTGGCTGCTGATTTGACCAAGCCGACAACAGTGGGCGTTGTGTTGCGGCTAAGAGAGCGCGGAAAATGGATAAAAAGTCTGCCAACATGGAAATCTTGTTACGTATGCAGCTATCTCTCTCCCGGCCAGGCAATTCTAAATGAAAATTCCCCGGTGCGTGTGAGTTTTCCCCACCTGGAAAGCAGGTGAGGTGGGGAGGAGAGAGGTCCGCTTGCAAGAGCAAATTTGATGCCATCTGTGTACAATTAGCTGTCAATATTGCGCATGCGCCACTTATGCAAAAGAAGACGGCCGATCCACCACGGGGGGCAGTCCCCGGGGCAGGGAAAGAGCAGAGCAAACAAAACTGACTGGCGACTGACTCATTTGGCCAAAAGATTTTGCAACACGCAACACAAAATCAACAGAAAAACACACGCAACTTCGGTTGACCAAGGCACAGTGGTATCACAGTAAACTAGGATCGAAAAAAATAGGAAATCTTATTTTTATGGCCTAGAAAAACAGAAGTAGACTTGTTCAATGGGTGCTAATGATTATTGTATTATTGTTTTTCTTACAAGTAACACCTTTCGCAATAATTATTGCCAATTAGAGTCTGAATCACATAATATTTACTTACTATATTATCATAAGTTTTTATTTAATATATTTATTTAAATTGTTACAAACCAAAGCTTCAGTAACTTTTTTCGAGAATTTTTATCACTCATATAAATCCTTGGTAGTTATTTGCAACGAATTTGCCAGTTTAAGACCACTGTCTTTACTGACACTACATCATCAACGCACCTCAACTCGTCACCTCTCCGCACACAAAATCCCCCTTACACTCAACCAAATTTATGCCTATTGACTCACACATGACGGCAAGTGCAGCTCTGGAGTGTCGAGGCGATTTGCATAAAAGACCCCACAGACTGGGAGATGCCTATAAGTTGTGGGCCGGATCCGTGGCCAGCACAGATTAGGTGCAGCCGCCCCAGCCACTAAATATATTTCTGTGTCGCCTGCCCCACTTTTCGGTGCGTTGGGCAACTCGACGGAGGAAAGCTCCTGAGGCAACGGCACTCGCTATGCGACACATATATATTTAGTAGCCAGTAGAAATCTGCTTTAATATTAATGAAACTCCCTTGAAGAAGTCTTATAAAAAGTTTAGTCTTTAAACTTTAAGAATAACATTTAGGCAGTTATTTTTAAGTTAAACTTTAGTTTGCATTAACATATTAGCTAGTCGAATTGATGAATTATGGCCTTTGGTATATTATTTTTGTCTAGGGCAGCAGGTGGCTTGGCCAAAAGCGCGTGAGTCGGTCTATTTTTACTCATTCGTAAGTTCTAGATTTTTCTTATAACAATCTATGGACAATGGGGCGGTACCGTTCGCCTCGGCTGCAGTTGCAGGTTGGCTGCAACTCTTAGAGCCGCCGAAATTCGTGCAGCCTTTGTGCCCCCGGCAAGTGGCACGCTTCGGGCCAAAGTGAACGTGGCCCAAACAAGGCCCAATCCCAATTCCATGGAAACCGCTCGCAGGCATTTCTCTAGGCTCTCAACGAAGGTAAATCAATGTAAAGTGTGTCAGCAGTGTGTGAGCATGTGGAAGGGGCGGCTGCCACTAAATATAGTAATGCCGACTCTCGGAAAGTTCTTAATGAGCCTGAGAACTGGAAATATATTTTCCTGGCTTCCATTTTATATAGTTTATAAAAGTAAACTTATATGAGACTGAGTTATAATAGTTTTAATGTAATTATTTGGGGGTTATCTATTAAACTATTAATATATTATTGCTAGGCAATGGCTGTAGATTTTTAGGGAATCGAAAAGCAGCTTTATATATAAGAATGTATAATTTTGAAGAGTTAGAGAGTTCCTTTAGGTCAGCGGGCAAGTGGAGTCCCCCAACTGTAGGCCAGTAATTTCCGAGTCCACCGCCTTGACAGGAACGAACGCTGCCACAGAGCACTCCTCCGCCGCATTCCCCAGGGAGATTTATAGCTGTGCGGCCTGATGATGAGTGGCAAAAGCCATAGCCTGGGTGGTCCGGCAAGTACCTTAAGTATCTCCGGCAAATTGTACGATCATAACTCAATAGCCGGGCCTCATTAGGGTTCCGAAAAGAGCGGAAAAAACTCAGAACTCAGCCGCCCCGCAGACAGATCGTTCTTTGTGGGGGGAGAGAAGTGGCAGAGCCTCCTTGATGGCAGATGGCGGATGGCGGTATCGTGTGCAACAGTAGCCTCAATTTGTTCAGCTTCCCCCGCAGCACACACACACTCACACACGATATAAGAAACATTCTAACTAATAGCCAAAAAAACATTGTAAAGAATTTTCCACTCATAAAATGGATCTCAATTTCCCTCGTTTGGGGCAAGTGAGGCGGCAGCCGGGGGCCCAGGCCAAGCGGCGGCTGCTGCCCACGAATCTGGCGTCGTCACCGCCGACGGTCACGTCAGGCCGTGCGCGTAATGAGCGTTAAGTTTGTGGCCCGCTTTCCATCTGCCTGGGTCTTTCGGTTGTTTTAAGCGGTCGTTTCTTCGGGGGGTTCTTTTTTTGTTTTGGGCAACTTCTAATCACCGAAGAACACGCTTTATTATTGCTTAAATTAGTCACAAAACGGTTTCCGAAGATGAGCTTTAATTATTGCAAAAACCACAAAAGGAAAGGTGAGCTGGTTCGGTTCGAAGATGGCGGTACCCTGGGAACACTAAACATAGTACACACATTAAGCCATATTTAGTTAATTTAATCTTGAATATATCTTATGAACTTTTAACAATAAAAGCCTAAGATATAGTTATCAAACGCTTCCTGTTGAAGGATACTCTGCCAGAAAATTCTTGAGAAAAATCTCATTAAACGTTGATTTTGCAGTTGATCTGGCCAAGATGATTTTGTCCCGAAATGTGGGTCAGAATAAATTATTAATGAAGTGAATTATAATGCTTCAATTGCAGGCCTGGGCTCACTTTGGCTTAACTCCACTGTGGTTTTCCCAAGCCTTTCACTGGCTATCAATAAATTTCCGTCTGCGATGGCAGCCGGCGATAAAGACAAACGGCCTGCCAATATGAATTAGCTAAGCGAATTGGCCATTTGGCAACTTGGTAAACAACTTCCAGAAGAGTGCATCCCTCTGCCCACTCTGCCGCTCTCTCTCTCTCTCTCTCCCTCTCTCGCTCTGTGTATTCCGTGTCCAGTATCATCATTATCATTAGCACAAGTTTGCGCCCAGGTAAAATGGTCGGAGAACGGTGGGGATCAGGGAGGGGCTGGCGAAAAAACTGTAGCAGTTGATAAATGTTAATGTTGATAGCAAGTAAAGCGAAAGACGATGATGGAATATAATGAAATCCGATGTTTGAATACTCTATAGTGCTGTAAATATTCTTGGGGAACTATCATATTTTATATAATTATAAAGAATGTCCAACCTTCAGGGTCCCTGAGAGCCTCAAGCTTCGAGCACGAAGAGAGCCGAATGGCTTGTAGGTCTCGAGAGCCTTGTGTGATCAGCTTTGCTTTTAAGAGAAATATTTCTCTGGAAAGTAAACTAATAATCTAATACAATAACCAAATATATAAACTAAAACCCAAAAATAACCAGAACCCAATTCCCTTTCAGATAAATCCTACCTTTTAATTAGATTGTTTTTCAAATATTTAGAGAGCAACTGTCAGAGAAAAGTCCTCTTACCTCTTTCTAGAAGTTAGGGTATCTCGAAGAAATTGGCAATTGGCTTCCTGGCTAGCTGGAAAGGTTAACAAAGTTCAGCGTAGATGCAGCGAAAATTCCATTCATTGGCCGGGGAGCAGGAGAGATGGAGACACTGGACTCTGGAGGGTTAGAGGCTTAGAGGCTCAGAGGGAGGACACTCATTGACGACGTTGTCGTCTCGTCTGCGACTGAGTCCGTGGCTTGTGCTTTGGCTTTTCAACACGCTTGGCCAATAAATTGTGGCCAGCACTTGTTGTTACGCTTTTAACGGTTCGGGGCTCCGATTCAGGTTCATGTCCAGCTACGGTTTCAGCCCCCTCTCACTTTACATTCCTTTTGGCATTGGCCATGGATGTTGGATTTTAGCTGTTGCTCGGTGGTTGCTGTTTGTTGTTGGCTGTTGTTGCTCGTTGCTGGTCGAGAGTTGGCCAGATCTATTTTTGCTTAACAACAAAATATTTTTCTTGTACAAATTTTTTACAGGAAACTGAAACTGCTTAACCATTAAAGGCTGCCTCTGAATACCCCCCCTAAAAAAAAAAGAAACATTTTGCTGCTGTTGTTACTACGAGCTCTGCTTTTTTTTTTGCAAGCAACAATAGATTTGGCCCATTCGATTAGGCTTGATTTGGCCAAGAAGGGGTTGGGCTGGATCAAAAGATTTAGTTTTCAGCTTTTCCATGGAATTTCCGCTCCATTCGTGATGCTTTTTCTGGTCTCTGGTCCCCCGGTCTTTTCTCTGCCGTTTTTCCCATTTCGATAGCATCGCATTGTCATGGCCCGGTCAGCCGGACAGCAGCCAGCAGCCAGCAATAGCAGCTAGCAGCTAGCAGCTACCGGGGGAATAAGTTGTAATTCCTTCTTCTATTATTTTATTGGGTCCAATCGGAATTTGTCAAATCATCAGCTGGTGACCGCAGCACCCGGCTGGTGATTTGCATAAACCCCAACACTCTTCGGCCGAGCTGGGTACTCTTTTTTTCGCCCTGGGCTTTCGTGTGCTATTAGCCTAGAAAGCAGCCCATCTATCTATAGGTATCTGTGGGCATCCCATCCAGCCGCATCATCCATTGATGGTGATCATCTTTTTTGGCAGTTCTCTGAGCTTGAGCTGAGCCTCGGTTTGTTTGGCTAATTGCCCCGCTCGACGATCCCCTCGCGGGCCCGGTGCCCGGTGCCTTTGTGCTAATCACTTTAACATTTGCAACTGCTTTTTGACCCGCTTTTCCGCAGCCGGCAACCGTTTTGTTTGTTTGTAATTATTTTTGTTTATTTCTTTCATGTTGTGAGTGTGCTGCTGCTGCTGTCGATGTTGGGTCTTTAAGCAAGTAACATTTACAGTTTGAGAGGCGTTGCGTGTGTGTAATGGCCGCCGATCTATGCGAAGTCCCCCTCCGAGTCGAACCGAGGCGGCCGAATGTGTATTTAGATTGGCTAATAGTCACGCCATGAACTCCTGCCCAAGAATCTTTGATTTGGGGCTCGGTTAGAGACACACATTAACTTGCTTTTAGGCAAATATTAACTTCTTAAACCAAGTTCGACATGGTTTAATTAAAGGGTTTCCGCATAAAAGTTGGCATTTATTTAAGCGAATATTTGTTTATACATTTAACATTCGCCTAAACACACACCTTATAATTACGTGAGATTATGGATTGCCTTAATTAATAATCCAGAAGCACCTTCTGAGCTGAAATGGCATACAGATTAATAATTACACACTCTAAAAGCCATATTCTCGTTAACAAAAGCATCTCATTGTGGTCTGACTCACTTAAATAAATATCAGCAAAGGTGAACAGGAAAATATCTCATAGTTTCGACTTTCAAATTGAATAATATCTATGAATATAAAGCGCAAATGACTCAGTTAATTTGAATCACTCGATAGAGTCAGTTGATTTTAATGGTTTTTGCTGGTAGCCTCTATATTGATTCCAGAAATAATTATTCTATTTGACAAGTCAATGACTTGGGCACAATGTATATATATTTTCTTTAATTATAGATCCTCATCTCCTAATATATAACAATTACTTTAGCTTGCATTTAGTATAAACTCCATAATTTATAACATTAAGTATAGACACCAGCTAGTCATTACCATTATTTATTCGTAGTTAAACCAAAAGTTCTCATAAAATGTACATGCAATACCAAACTAACTTCAAAGCCAATAAAAAAGGCAAACTTCCT
Source organism: Drosophila pectinifera (assembly GCA_008042775.1). Classification (NCBI taxonomy): domain Eukaryota; kingdom Metazoa; phylum Arthropoda; class Insecta; order Diptera; family Drosophilidae; genus Drosophila; species Drosophila pectinifera. The sequence continues at coordinate 12,731 of VNKC01004153.1, read as the reverse complement.
GCGATTTTCTCGTTCTTGTAACTTGGCTTGAACCTTTTTTGGCCCCCGATTGAGTTTTCCCCACACAAAAGCACATTGACAACTATGCAAAGTCTGCCTGTCGCTGAGGAGTACCTGAGTGCCTCACCTGTACCTGTGTACTAACCCTGACTTTACTCTTCATTGCACTTTTGGCATTGAGTTGTTGCTGCTGCGGCTGTCGACGACGAGTTGCAAGTTGTTGTCTATAAAACAGACAGGGGAAAAAAAGAAACCTGCAACTTGGTCAAAGTGTCGCCCTGACATGTTTTTGCTAAAAAAAAAGCAGCAGCAGAAGGAGCCAGAGAAAAAACACTTTCCGTCTTTACGCAGAGCTGAAACCGCAAAGCGTCTTTGGGAAAGGCAGGCAGTCGGAGCAAGTCCATGACATGTTTGGACTTTCTGGCCAGGAAGCCAACCAACGGCAAGTGGCATTGTGTCTCCGCTGCTGTCGCGTTGTCGTTTCTGCCACAGGTTGCACCTACCAACAAGGGGAATCTATAAGCTGCACTGCGGGAAATGTTGCAGGGATTGTGTTTCAGGAATATATAACTCATAAACTGCAATTTCAAGAACTTATCAATTTATAAGATGACCTTATTAATTTAATTTAAAGAGAAAACAAACTAATAATCGTATAATGTCATAGTATATATTTCCTTATAGTAACAAGTATTTTTTCCTGTGCTCCCAAGGAGGAGGGTCCCGGGGTGGACAAGTACACTTGACTGCCTCTGCAGCAACTGTTTTGAGGGCATCGCAAGATACTGGTCACCGTCTAGGTCTCTGCTTCTTTCAGAGACAGCTTTTTATTCCTAACCCTCCTCCGCCTCAGCCTGAGCCTCACCTTTCGTTGGCCAGATCTTAGTTGGTCAAGTGGGCAGCGGAATTAAGTCAGTGTGACAAACAATAATTTCCGTATTTGGCTGGGAAGCCCCATAAAGTTGCCGACTAACCTTCCGAGCGGGGGGGCGGAGCTGCTCTTTTATGACTCCCCAACGCAGCTAATTTCATGCAAATTATCCAGCTTTTGTGGGTGTTGTCCACTTGCATAATTAAAAGTTTCGACAAAAGTTCCCAAACAAATTGGAGCAATTTCAGTTTCTATTTCTGCTTGTAATACACGGTCTCAAGGCACCAGAAACAAAACTATTTTTGGGGGCTTTTCCTTCGCTTTTTGTTTATTGCAAAACGCCTGCTCCGAATGATAAACGAGAGGGACACGCCCCGCTAACGAGTTACAAGCGCCGCGCCGGGACAGAGTTAGTTTTGCTATTTTTCTCTGTGAAACATTTAAACAATTGTCTTGTTGGGTGTCTCTAATTGATAGTGTCGTGATTTGGCTTGTGCTGGGACTCGGTATCTGGTTCACTTAAGTCACAGCCAAATGGAAAAAAGACCCCGAAAGAGACGGGCGTTAATAAATAAAGGCGTTGCCGCCGCTCTTGGGAAATGCAAACAAAAGTTTATAAATTATAATTGGCAGCGGGAGACTAACAGAAATGCCTTTTCTTTTGAATAAATAAAGGCAGAGAAGTGTAATTATTGCAAAACTTGATCTGTATAAGGATAAATATACCTATAACATATACAAGAATTTGTCAGCATATATTGCAGTATTTAAAGTGCAATTTCTTTACTATAGTAGAGATCACTAACGAATAATCGATTTAATATATGTAAAGATGATTTTATTGAATATATAATATATCACTTTAAACCTAGTACTTCCTTAACCCATACTATCATCCAGTATCATCTCACATAAAACGCTATAAAATGCAAATATCAGCATCTTTAGAGAGACTTTAGAATTCCAATCTTGCATTAATTATATCTAAGCTGTTTCACCTCTCATATTTTCAAATGCAATATAGTCGACATTAAAAAACTTGATAATTGCTTATAAAATGCCAAGTGGCCAATAAAAAACACTTAGTGGCACAACACACCCACGAACACACCACACACAAATCACTTCATAAAGCAACACTTGAATTGCAAGTGAAAGAGTTAAAAAAGAATACGGAAGGAGATGGGGATGGGGATGGGGACAGGGACAGTGACGGGGACGGACGGTCATAAACAAATCACAAAATTGTCATCGGGCATAAATGTTAATTGAGTTTTATGGACTTTTGATTTTTCATCGTGAATTTTCATTAGACATGGGGAGCTTCCTTATGGACTGCGACTTCCGCATTGACCACTCTTGTCGGGCCCCGCGTCTCTCCTCCCATGATTGAATGCGCTTTGTCATCACTTTTGCTTGGCTTTCAGTTTCACTGAACTTTAATTCCGCCTTTTTTTGATTTATTAAAATTATCGGAAGATTGTAAAAGCTCTTACTTCCTCCGCTTACTTTTGACGCTCGAGAGATGCAACTGTCCAGATTATCCCATATTCAGCACAAAACTGGAACCACTTGGGAAGGGAGCGTTCAAACTCAACTGCATTTGAAAATGGCTTTCAGGTATCTGGCTTTTTTCTTGTGTATTTTTTGAAAGGTGTTAACCACTGGCGGAAGTTGTCTTGATGCACACTTCGATGCTTTTTGATAGCAGTTAGCTGACAAAGAGGAAAGTATTTTTGGCTGCTCGACGTGGCTCAATCACTGCCACAGGAAAGACTTTTTATAACTGCTGTGCTCTGGAAATCTGAAAATTAAGTGCTGCAGCGAGGCCTTGGCACGGATGCTTAAATTTGAATTTTTTTGTTCACTTTTAAAGACTTGAAATGTTGAAATCTTTTGGTGTTTTTACTTGCTTTGACCATCTTAAGGTTATTTCTTTTAAACATTAACGATGGAGTTCAGTTTGGGTTTCTTAAGATGCGAGATGTCTGATCTATGTTTATAATTTAACAAGAGTAATTTTTCAAATTGTCAATCACTTGAATAAAGCTTGAAATTAGCTTTAACTGGCCACTTAAAAATTAACTCAAGTATATTTTTACTCTAAAAATATATTTATTTATATAAAATGCTGCTTAAATATATTTTCTTACCTTGAGCTCTTCTGTGGAAATTATCTTTCGGTACATTTTACCCTCAAATTATTTCAATCTCGCCGTTGACCTCGCCATTTGCTATCAGTAATCTGCTTTAAAAGCCTTCTATCGCACTTATCTCTAATTTGGGTTAATCTATGCCCCAAAAGAACCGTTCATAAGAACCTGGATGGCCATTTTTCTCGCCGCTAAGAATCCTGCTCCATCTTGGGCCGCTTATCTATGCATCTCCAGGCGCTGAACAGTAGCCGGAGATGGAGCTGGAGCTGGAGTTGGAGCCGAAGCTGAGACCTGGGCTCAGGCTCTTGGCCGGCGCAGCCTTTTAACGGCATCTAGCACCTGGAAAATTGCCAGCGCTTTGGGGTCAGTAATTAATTCACATCAACCTGCTGTACGACGACGCCTCGGCTGCCGACTTTTGGACAATTGGCCAATTCATGCGCTTTAATTACTTCATAAAAGAGCTACGTTGCCTGGCTCCGACTTTGACGTCGAGACGGCCGCTTGCTGGTAGATGCCCTTAGCTTCAAAAGCCGCAGCCACACAGAGAGAAAAAATTGTTAATTTTAAACTGCATTGACTGCATAAATTGCATTCTTAAAACATGTTTTCTATCATTGCCAAGGGAATCTTTACCATTTACCAATTAATACGTATCAGTATGACATAAAAAATAAAATAAATAAGATGCCTAAATTTGAATTATACTTTAAATATTATTTTTATTATTACATATCAATAGGAAAGCAATTTTAAATAGTCTTTGACGAGAAGTTTTCAAGGCTTTTTTTTATAATAATAATTATGAATAAATTAAGTAGGAAATACAAGTGCATTGACTGCATAAATTGCATTCTTAAAACATGTTTTCTATCATTACCAAGGGAATCTTTATCATTTACCAATTAATACATAAAAAATAATATATAAAAGGTGCCTAAGTCCGAACTATACTTTAAATATTATTTATATTATTACATATTAATAGAAAAGCAATTTTAAATTGTCTTCAAAGAGAAGTTATCAAGTCATTTTTTATAACAATAAATATGAATAAATTAAGTAAGAAATACAAGTGCTTATTTTGTGCAGTGCACAATATAACTGTTCTCCCTTGCTTACATCGCTCTCCTCTTTACATTTTGCGCGCCTTTTGTATTCTCCTTTATTGCGCTTTGATCGTTGCCCATTTTTGTTTGTGTTAGTGGTGATTAGTTGTTGTTTTTTTGCTACCCTTTGTTGTTGTTTTGTGGTGATAACCTTAAAGTTTTTAGGAGTTGCTGGGCTTTGTTGTTTTCGTTGCTAGACTCCTCTCTCGGCTGGGCCATCGCCATAGTTTAAGTACGCATTTTTCAAGGTTCGATCAACTTTTTCTGCTCGAGAGTGAAAAGCGGAGAGTGAGCGGCGCGATTTCCGAGGTCCAGCAATTGGAGTGTAAAACGAGATTAAGAGCTGTCCACGCTTCGATTCCCCAACAACAACAATAGCACGAGGAGGAGCCGGTGCAGGCCTTCGGTAATTCGTGAGTGTTAATCACTCACTTATCACTTTACACAGAAAACGCCTCTGAGCAGCTCAAAAGTTTATAATTACTAATTTATTTAAATGGATCTCTCGGTCTTTAGCTTTCTCTGAACACATGTATTGTGTCTATTATGCGCTTAATACAACTAGCAAGGAAATTTCACTTCCTGTACTATGTAAAAGTTATTTTTCTCATTAAAAGCAAAATAAATTACATCTAAAAAATTATTTGTGAAGTTTAAGGAATAAATTAATCTATTCAAATATACAATATTAAATATAAATTATTATTATGCACTTTATAATAACTTAAATATTAATTCTCTCCCTTTTTAGTGTAAAAATCTAATAGAAATTTAAAGAATTAATCTAAGCAAATTCCACTTCCTGTCCTTAATTTTCACATAGTAAATGATACCTAAAATATATTTATGGAACTTTAGGAATAAATGACAAATAGACACTTTAATATTTATTTAAATATTGATTAACTCACTTTTTAGAGTTTCTTAACACATCGTAAGACAAAAACATAAGTGAAAATCTAGAAGAAATTTATAGAATTAATCTGGCCAAGAAAAGGTGGAAGAATCAAGCAGAAAAAGCCTGCTGTCTGGCAAAACAATTTGTAAATTGCTTCCGACAGCAAACTCAATAATAACAACAGCGGCAGCCCGAGCAGCCAGGCAGCCGGGCAGCCGGGGCAGCCGCAGAGGCAAGTGCTCGCAACTAATAGTTACTTTCAATCATTCATCATCGATTTCAATAAACAATTTCAATGGCCAGGGCAGCGCTCCCCTCGAAAGAGCTTTGAACGTGTGAAAGATTTGTTTCACTCTGCCGGCTCTCCCTCCTGGCCATTTTCCTCTGCCACTTCTTCGGGGCGATGACTGGCCGAACCGAGTGGAGATCCATTTGGGCCCTATGATGCCGCATCTTCTATTGCTTCGATCACACATACACGAGTATAAATAATTGGAAATTCTCGACGCTTACATAGACAGTTGCGAAATCACAAATGGATATTTGACGAGGCATACGGACGGTGTCTGTGTGGCACCTGCAACCTTGACATTTTATGGCGCCCCAAGTGATCACAAAATAGGGAGAACGCCCAAGCCGAATATTAGAATATTTCCGAGACGCGATCAAAACGTGTTTCGATAATCGTCTGAAAATGTCAAGAGTCGATCGAGCCAGCCAAATGATGCGGGGAATATATATACATTTTTATACAGACATTACTTATATCCCGAGCGGCAGAACAACAGTCAGCGGCCTGTTAGAACCAGTCAAAGCCAATAACAAGTCGCTTGCCAAATAAACTGTATTACCAAGTAGGCAAGGCATTTGTTCAATTTTTTATTTATTAATATTTTTGCACTGACTGTGAAAGTTAAAGAAGTATAAGATCGGGTTGATGGGTGAGCTACATATTTTTATAGAGCTATTTTCCAGGATAAGTTCATTACATTTTTCCTTAGAAAACACAGGTGCTTCTTGAGTTTTTCCTACAGAAATCTGTGTGCAATCTGCGACACTTTCCATGCCTGTCCACGTTCCTTGGTTTCTTCTAGAATATTTTTGTGTCGTATGCTAAACAAAAGACTCAGGAAACGAACCTGAGGCTGGCACTTGGCTCACTTCGCGTTCCTCTTGGGGTTCCTCCTCCGGCACACCGGCGGATAATTGTGGCATAAAAATTGCTTTTCATTTGCCTCAAAATGAAGCAATTGTTGAGGCGTTCGGCGACGGGGAGGGAATGCAGACGGCGGGGAGGGAATGCAGCCGGCGGGGAGGCAGGAATGCCATGCGGATGTGAAACTGCGCATGTGCGGCGCTGCTCGGCGCGGCGCGGCGCTTCTTTTGTTTTGTTTTCTTTTCGTTATTATATATTTTCTTTTTGCCACTTTCTGGGCAGCTGCTTAACATGCCACACAAGCAGCCCCTGCGGGAGGGGGCAAAATCAGAGGGGTAGAGCCACCGGCAGACAGGCAGCATAAAGAAGATGCAACTGCAACAGTAAAAATATGTAATTATGTTAGAAGACAGCGAGCAGCTGCCGCGGCTCTGCATCTAAGCTCCCCTCCGGCTACACCGAAAGAAAACAGAACAAAGAAAATTATTTAACTTGGGTTGTGTAATTTTTATTTACTTTTCTAACAATGCCTGATAAATACTTAATGTCAAATGATAGTTATTACAGTTCGTGCTTTTTCTTTCTGTGTACATATCTTAGCCCATCCAATTCTCCCCCTCTATCCACTAACTCGTGCCTTATTTATTACCAAGCTTAGCTTTTTATTTGAATTTATTATGCAATTCGTTCGGTTGCTGCTCTTCAATTGATTCCGTTTGATGGATTTATGTCGAGAGCGTTTGACAAATTATAATGCCTGGCATTTGCCTAATGTCTAGCATCGCTGTCGTGCTTTTGGCCAGTAAGTACTTGGCCGGTCGAAACTCGTTTGGCCATTTGTCAAATGCTCGACAGCATCGTGACATCCAAATTGAAATATGTGTGCGGATGCAACGCGGCTGAGAGGAGATTTCCACATCAAATTAACCGCTGCCAACCTGGTATCAATTTCATTGATCTAGTGGTTAAATTGCCATAGCCAAAATCACTCAATTTGTTTGGCCAAAAATCCAATAACCACACAAAAAATCCCTTCCTTTCGATCGGTCTCAAATTTATGCGCTCGCTGAACTTGAGCAGTCTGAGCAAAGCTGAATAAATAAAAATAAAATTGGGGAAGCAAACAAACACATTGAGCAAGCCAAAAATCAGCTATGATTTATTAAGTCTTAACCGGTCTGAGCCCCATCAAGTAGAGAGCAGGCCGTCCCCACGAGAGCTCTACACCCAAGCGACAGGCGGCTATGAGAATTGGGTCGAAATTAGCAACTATTTAAGCCAATTTTGATGCGTTTTTAACGCTGGCAGTTGCATGGGAACTAAGTTATGGGATAAGTGCTGGCGGGACTTGAGATCTCTAGAAGAGAGCTTGAGTGTGGAGAAAAGAGGCTCAAGATTTTATACTGTACAGAAATAAAGATAAATTAAGTGGCTGAAATTGAAATTTAGACAGAAAATAAGAAGTAATAACAATAAAACAAAAAACTGCATAAGCTTACAAGATCTAAACACAATATCAGAGAGGAGAAACCTCAAATATTCAATGGAATTATTTCAAGTCCACAGTCACATTTAATTAAGATTCTTCTACTTTGAATGCCATTCAAAAACTTTCCCACTGCAACAATTAGGGGCAGCCTTTGGTACTTTCCCCTGACATTGCTACAAATACCATAGTCAAATAATACCTTTAAAGGAGACAGAAACACAACGAAAAAATCCCCTTCGGTTGTAAGTTGTGTGAGAAATGGCAAGCGATTTTCTCACACACTCGCAGATACAGACAGACATCCATACGTTGATGGCCCAGACAATATGAAGATGTTTATAATATTATAATTAATTATGATTTTCTGAATACGCTTCCACGAGACCCAAAGTCAAAGCAAAGTTCAATGCCAAAACGAAAACAAACACCAAACACAGACCAAAACAAAGCCACCTCCGACCACCAAGGCACATTTTGAATGCAACTCCCAGCTGATAATGCTTAATTATATTCACATAAAGCGCAGCTTCGGCAACAAAAACCACAAGAACGAACAATGGCCACAGAAAAGATGAAACAAAATTGTAAGACGAGAGCCCCGAAGATACTTCACACGGTTCCAGCACTTGGCCAAAAGGGCATGAAAATGCGAGCATCGAAGCCAATAAACTCCATTGAAAGCCTGGCCCAACAAGTATAATGATTGTAATTTAGATCTTTAACAAAGATACCCTCTGTATCAGCCGATGTAAATCGAAAGGCTAATCCAATGTCCCTGATAGTACAACAAATAAAGTGTTCAGTCACTGTAAGACCCGATTTGAATTCCAAATAAGTTTACAATGTACCGAATCGGCACTCAAGGCCTGACATCATGAGGAAGCTCAGGCACGAGGCTATATAATGCCAATTCGACTTAGTTCCGATCTGTAAAGTGCAAAAATTGTACTTAAAGTGCACTCTAGGGGCAAGCGTGCCTAAGATTAACATCGAAATGCTAATTCTACTGCCAAATAATTGCCACAATTAACCCAATAATACCGAATGCCGTATCTATCGTAAAAAACCGCAAAAAACAGAACAGAAATTAGCAAAAGTCATTAAGTCATAAAAAACATGCACAGCAATTAATTGTTTATGCTTAACAAATTACAATACCCTTACCAAAAAGGTTTCTATTGGTTTTACAAATTTTGCTGGAAATGCACCCTTAAAAAATGATTCTCCTTTATTTTTCCTACTTTCCTTTATTAACGAATTACCACAAATAGTTTAATAAATCAATCAAATTGATTGTTATGCAAAGAATCATAGTTATGGAGTTAAAAAAATGTATATACGATCCATCAGTATACCGAAAAACCAATAACTTTCGCTCATGATTTTTTTAATGGATCGTGCATGCACAGCAATTGGAAAATTAACAAATAAATTTGTTATACAATTGTGTAAATATTTGCTTCTCATGAACCCAATTACAGAGATCCCCGAAAGCCAGATGAACCGCCGCAGCACTTGAATATTAACGATGGCCAAGTGGAAGTTACCCATTTCTCGGGCACCACTTTCAACTTACAGTGGATATACCCCTTGAGTGACTGAGCACACAGATCCCCTCCTTACTAGCGTATTGATGTCTCATCTGGCATTCATTTTTCGGCACACACACACTTTATTTACCCAACAATTTCAGTTCGCCGCAAAACAATTATCTCCGGCCGCTATTTGTGAACTCATTTGCATATATATTTTTGCACAACCGAGCACAAACAAAAATAAAACCTTTAAAATATATACAAGTGTATATAAACTAAAGTAGCTCAAAGCTGAGCTCGAACCGAGCTCATAAACAAATTGATTAGCGTCTTCAGCATGGCTGCAATCATCGACAAGAGCAGCATGAACAAAGCCCACTCGCCACACAGATAAATGGTGATGGATCATGCATAAATCGGCGGTCATTTGATAGCCGGCTTGGAGCTGTTGCCAGGCAATGGCATCGGGCCAAAACCCTGGGCCACCTCCGCCGCCTCCAAAGAGTTCGCAGTTGTGTGTGATCTGGCGGTGGACACACCTCTGTCGATGGGGTGATCTCTTCACACCCGACACGTGTGCGGATCTGCTTAGTTTCTGGTCAAATAAAAAATAAATCAATTAGCATTCTGACTAATCTTTTGGATTTATCCCAGTTCTTCATACCTTATAACCATCTCGAAATTATATGATTGTTTACTGGCTTAGCACCTAAATTTTCAATTGTTTTTACTCGTTTAATCAAAGAGGATAAGATTTTTAGGGGACTTTATTTGCACATACTCTATACTCTTAATAATTAAATTATAATATAAATTATTCTTATTCAGATACATAACCCCGGCAGCAGCGGCCACGGCATCGGCAACCACATCAACCTCAGCGGCAGGAGGAGTCGTCGGTGGCACTAATCTGGCCGTGTATCCCACGGCCACCGCCCAGGTGTACCGCTCCAACAACGGACTGGATGTTCTGGACTGCGCCGGACTGGAGCACCACAATGTGGCAACAGGCAGTACATCTGGACACTCAGGCAGCTCCGGCTTCTCGCAGCGCCTCAGGGAACTGGCTGCCTCCGCGGGCCTGCTCTCCCTGAAGCCCCGCCAGCCCCTCAAGCCGGTGATCAAGACGCGCGGCTCGCCGGGTCCGGAGTTCCCCAAGAAGGTCACCTTCAGTGCCTTTGCCACCGTGCAGGTGGTGTGAAAGTGGGGGCGAGCAGTGGGTCTAGCATCTGTAGCATCTGTGCAGGCGCAGAGCAAGGTGAGAATGGTTTATTTAATTCTGATATAAAATAATTTTAAGTACTAATAATGACATTTTTATTTTCTCTTTGCAGTTTCATCTTGCACTTGTTAACCATTATTTGTTGTTGTTTTTATACTTGTTGCTGTTGTTAAATGTTTAGCCAAAACTATGGGAACCATAAGCGGAGGATGCATCCAGAAAATCTTCAAATAAAACAAAATATAAAACAAAAATTGTTGTGCCATTTTTGTGGCTTGAAAATTAAAATGAAACCATATAGATGAAATTAATTAAACCCCATAGCTGAAGAAAATACCTCAAATTTACTTACTTACTTACTTTTCTTACTCTTCCCTTGCCTCTACTAAATTCCCTCTGGTAGACTGACTTTTCCAACAACTTTCTTATAGTTCCTTTCGATTTCCCCTCTACTAAAACAGTATTTTCCATCTCTTATCACTATCCTCACAACCTCATTTGAAAAACACTATTATTAATTTAAGACCATAAGCTCAAAAATTCTAAATATTTTCTATCCAACTGTAAATATGAATGAATTTTTGCTTAAACAATTTAAACAGCAAATATAGTCATAAATATATGTATTCGACGTAAATATCTATGTGTATTATGTAAGTCTGTTTTGTGTATATATTTGTATATATATATATAAACCACGATTATACATTGAGTATTTAATAGGGAATGAAATACAACTTTCGAACCAGCAAAAATATTAAGCGAAAAGCTGTAAATTGTATTTAAATTAAAATAATATGTATTATTTAAGCCTAATATTATGCATGATAAATAAAATATAAATAAAACATAGCCAAGTCAAAATTGTCTTTTAATCGTAAAGTTAATACAATTTATGGAGTATTTTGTTGTTGTTCAGAGCAAAGTTTCCCACCACAGTTCATCAAAGTTAAAGCCCACTTGCAAGTGAGCTTTCAAAAGCTTCAAGTTGCACTTTTCGATTTTCTCTAACTGAAAATCGAAGTCTGGCAACACCAATGTCATAGCGATCAGTGAGTGATTTGTAATCTACTTAAGTGCAACCAGCTGCCGCGGAGGAGAAAATCAACTCTTATTTCTGCCTTAGGAAGGCACTTCTCGTGAGATTTCCATCGAAATAATACGATGTACGTCAAGATAGCGTCGAAATGGAACCGGAGGGGGTTTTAAATTTGAATTTATTTGGTAAATATTCAACTAAATCGATTAATATTTTATAAATTTAAAAAAATTGGCAAAACATACATTTTTAAACTCAATATGCAGTCTAATTAATTACCGAAAAAACTAACATATGGCTGTAGTGGTTTAGTTATGAATGCTTTAAACTTTGATTTGTCCATAAAATTAGGGTACAAAAATAGATTAATTAACCAAATAAAATCTAACAAAGAAAAACTTTCCGAATTGAGATTAAGGCTGTTTTGGCCAAGTTATGGTTATTTTTAATTGTTAAGACATAAAAATGTTTTTTTACATGGCAGTATACCTCGACTTCCATCATACAAGTTTTTACCTATGCAGTGGCGACCCCAAGCGATGAAATCGAAAGGCTGCAAACTTAAGCTTCCAAACCTAACCACAGCTCTACATGGAGCGCTGGTGGCATACAGATATCTTACATTTGACTTTACACTAGCTTACATAGCTAGTTAAGGCAGTTTTGCCCAAGTTATGGTTACGCCGTGCATATTCAGAATCGCCGTTAAAATCTTAATTATTTAATAATAAAATATTTAATTAAAAATAATCTGACCAAAAATTTGGATATAAAAATGCCGATTTAAGGACCCAAAAATCCGCATTTGATGTCTTCTGAAGAGCATAATTTGGCCAAAAATGGAATGACAGCCAAATGCCGTATATTTTCCGATTCGCCGTTAAAAGCTTAATTATATAGGAATAAAATATGGAAAAAACAAAGAAAAAAAATTTTGGTCGATTTTTGAAAAAATGATAAGGGGTTACATCATTAAAATTGTCAAAAATTGGCAAAAATTTAATTTTTAATAATTCCTAAATTTGAAATGCAGATTAATTAACCAAATAAAACCCAACATAGATATAAAAATGGCGATTTAAGTACCCAAAAATCCGCATACTTGATGACTTCTGAAGAGCATAATTTGGCCAAAAATGGGATGACAGCCAAATGCTATATATATTCCGATCCGCTGATTTTAAGGCTGTTTTGGCCAAGTTATGGATATTCTTAAGTTTGATTTGTTCAAAAATTAGGATATAAAAATGCCGATT
>VNKC01004151.1:0-44311 GCA_008042775.1 Drosophila pectinifera | reverse complement strand
ATATATTATATTATTAAAGTAAATTTTAGGCTGAGAAGTAAAGCCAGAGGTATCAAAAAATTTGATATATATTGGATAATATTTCAAACACTTAATCTTTGTTGCAGAAACTTCAGACTTAGTATATTTTTAAATAAATATATATATATATATTATATTATTTAAGTAAATTTTAGGCTTAGAAGTAAAGCCAGAGTTATTACAAATATTTAATATATATTGGATAATATTTTAAGCACTTCTCTCTGACATGTCGCAGATACTTCAGACTTAGTATATTTTTAAATAAATATATATATTGGTTTGAATAAAGAGTTTATTGAGGTGCATAAATTACATACATTTATGCATACATTACATGCATAAATAACAATTTTATTTTCTGTGTATTTACTAACTTTTCCAGCCTGATTTAGTGGCAGAGTTAATCTCGGTGGGGATTTTGTGGAGCTCCAAGCACCGCGGCTCTCTGCCGCCGCCTTGATCTTTGCTCTGTGGACTTCGAGGCGCGCGGAGAGTGTGCGCCTGCGCACCACCAGCACTCTAGCTCTCTCTTTCGACGCCGCTGAGCCGCTCTCTTTCGCTCCCGCCTGAAGGCAGAGCTGCAGCTGCTTCTTGGTCATGACATTCGTTCAGTCAGCTTTGGACTTTTACCGCGATCGGTAGTGCCCTCCGCATCCTCGGATTTTTCTCTCGATTTTCTTGAAATATTTTTCCGCGCGTGCTTGAACGGTAAACCGCGAAATAGTGAGCAGAATTTAAGGAGTGAAGGGGACAGAGACAGAAAGAGAAAGAGACAGACGGCGTGGAATTTCCCGTGGCATTTGCACCCCACAAATGCTGGATGAGTTAATGAAGTGCAAAAATGTTTGTAGACGAGCTTGTCAAATGGAAATTGCCAGCCTGAACACGTTAAAAGACACGAAGGCACCGTCAACGCTTTGATTTGCGGTTGCATTCTGCCAGATACAAGCACAAGCTCTAGCTCAAGCTACAAGATACAAGCCACAAGTACAAGTACAATCTTAAAACCCCGAAGTCGCTATTTGACCCTGTCGCTTTCGGCAGCCAAGTGAAAATTGCACAGCAGCAGTTGGGGAAAACTGGCGACTGCATCTGCGACTTTTCCGGTGTCAAGTGAGAAGACCTGGCGCATCTCCTGCGGATCGGATCTCTCGGATCTTGGATCTTGGATCTCGGATTAGTGGCACACTTACCCACAACCAGCACCGCTGGTAAAAACCATGTAAGTAGCACGAAAACATCTTCTTGTGTGGGTGCAAGTGGAGCTGCTGCCTCCAATAGAGTTGAACGCTCCTAAGATGAAAACATTACCAGAAAACTTCACCTGTTTAGTGGGAAGCCGAGCGCATAATAAGTAACTTTCCGCATCATAAGTATCTGGGTGTGATTAAAAATATGTTATTATGGAGATTGCCAGAGTCAAGCACTCACTGAGAGTCTGAGGAGTTTTCTTTAATGGAAACTATCTTCTTACCCTTTCTCATTGCTAAACAAAGTAAATATACAATTAATATACATTCTTAAATAAGTAATTAAATTAGTATAATTTCCTTACAAACTATTAAGTGCTGTGAAATTATTATTTAGATATTTCTGACTTAATAGCACTTGATTTAAACTGTGAGATGCATCTGTGTTAGACAGATGTCGAACAATGAACTTTAAAGTTATACAAACATTATGACACACCCCCTGAAAGCCCATAAAGAGATATCTTAATAACTGCCAGACTAATGCTCACTATGTCATCCATTGGCATTGTTAATTAATTTTCTTTTCTAAGCCGGCGGCCACCTAATCAGGGTCTATATCCGAGACTTCTTGCCATAAAACTGCGTTGACTGCTCCCCAAACAAGCCGAGATGCCGGCCATAATTAGATACTTTCCTCAAATCGGATGCTTAGACTCTCATTATGGCTGCTTAGTCAAGGGTCGGGCTGTGCTAATTTATGCAGATTGCGCGAAGATCTTTCCCAGAAGCGGAGTTAGTGACTCCGGAGGGCGACGCGTCGCCAATTAGCAGCTAGCCAGCTTGCAACCTGGTCATAAAACAACATAAACAGAGACTACTGGCGGCTGTTCCTATTCTAATTGAATGAATGAAATTAACCCAGTTTCGGGCCCGACTTGTTCCCATCATAATTGAGGCTCTACCCCGAAAAAGGCCGAAAAAAGTTAATACGAATTAGATTGTGGCCGAGCTGTCAAACTTTGATGGGTCGGACTCTGGCCCAGAGCCCTGGGACCTAAGTAGGTCTCGAGTCAACTTCGGGGGCACCGCCTGCGGGCTCTTTTGTCTTAGCCGCGAACTATTTGTGCTTTACGATGGAATCAATCAATGGGGCTAGAATGGATATGGTAATTTCCGAAGATCTTGGCATCTGGGCATCTGGGAACTGAAAGAGGGCCGTTCTTCCCATTGTCGGGTAACAGTTAGAGAGCGTTCCGCAAACAAGTTTCTTCGCCTAACGACAATAAATTCGCTCCGTTTTGTCTCGCCTGGATTTTGAGGTCAACTTGATTGGGTCGCTTCGCTCTCTTTGATTAACGGCTCGCTTTTTGCCCATATATTCTCTTTTTTTTTGGCAGTCTGGCCGCTAATTGCCACAGGTACCCAGGCACAGGTGTCCGAGCGGGATGAATCCCCGGCAGGCCGCAGAGTATCAGCGTTAGTTGATCGCAATCAAATCTTAATGGCAGCCGCACGCCATCTATGGACTCTAGTCCGACTTCATCCAGAGCTCGTTATGGGCCCATTATGACAGAGCCAGAAATCAGGGAACAACTACAAGAACTGCGAACTACATGGCCATGGGGGTACAGACTAGGAGATACTTCGTTTATAGTATATTGTATTGATTTCTATACGGATGGATCTCTTTTCTTATTGCTTTATTTGATCAGCCTAATTGTTAATGCCATTATATATTGTATCCTGTTTATCCAACTGTATATGCTATATTTTAAACAATACCCTGATCTCCTTTAGAATATTACCTTTCACTATTTTCCCCTATATACCTTTACAGTCCGAGCCCAAAAGCGGTATCAAATTGAGGCGAAATCAAGGCCCCTCTCTAGATTGCAAGGAAAGCACGGGGTCGCGGCAATTAGAAGTTTGTTGGCCTGCGAAACTACGGACTACCCGAGCCGACCAACTTCATAACGAATTGCTGTAATAACAATAGTGGCTAGCGATGTGGCGGGCAGGGGCAGGGTTATGTTTGTCTTCTGGCCAGCACAACAAATCATTTCACATCGCCGCATTTCTATTTTCGCTGGGTTCATTAAACCAACTGAGACCCGGAGTGTAACTAAAAGCCGCAGCCAAAGATACAGATACAGATACAGCTGGGGAGGGAGATGGAGATACATGGTACGGAGATAGAGATACACTCGGGTTCTGGCGTTGCGGCGACAAGTTTGGCTTCCGTTCTCAGCTCCCGCCCGTTTGTCACCGGCTTACATAACACACCGCACTCTGGCTTCCAACTCCCAACTCTGGTTTGCCTCTTAGCCCTTTTTCTTGACGTGATGCGAGTTTGTGATGTGAGCCACCGAAGCGCATCCCGAGTGTCATGGCCACGTTTCTATGGCTTTCCCAGCCAACAGCCAACAGCCACAGATGGCATCTTTCAATTTGTCGCCCGTGTGCTCATAATTGTCGGGTAATATCACCATTTCCCTTTGTGTCCGTCATGTCTGGATTCCCGGACTCTCGGGTTCTTGCCACATGAGCTCAGCGGAATGCCGCATCTTTGTTTATCTCTCGGATTTCGCACGGTGCACGGGGTGCTGGGTGCTGGGTGCTGGGAAAGATTGCGAATTGCGGATCACCAGCTCGGCTGATCCTGCACGCTGTTTTGGCAACACGTACGCAGATCTGATCTCTTTCCCACAGTGCCACGCCCTTCTGGAACGCCATACATTCCCAGCGGCGGCGGACACACCTTCCACTGCCTGTGGCTAACGGTAACGGCACTTACAGGTATTGCCAAAGCGCACTTAGGCACTTAGTTACCTTCAATTAAGGCGTCTACCTGTCCGTTAAGCCGGTCCGCAATGCACGACGTCTGACCTTTGCCGCGTTGGGTCACTGTCACCTCCAGCTCCCAGTCTGGGGCTTCGCTGGAATTACATACTACTCCAGCTCGGAGTGGCACACACTCGCACAAGCTTATTAATTGAAGTTTGAAATTAAAACTATCACAGAGACAGAGAAAAAAATATTTGTGTAAGTTTAAATGATATTCCACTTGTGCTAGGTAAGTACCTAAATATTATTATAGGAAGAGAGTCAAAATCAAGGCATCCCAAGTCACAAGTTAGCCAAACTTTAGATGTGGTTAATCAGGCTTTAAAGAAAATTTTTTGGAAAGTGACAAACTACATTTAGATGCTTCTACAAAAAGATCAGAGCTGCAAATCATAATGGGTATAAATTGAATATATTTGATAATTTTTTTCTCTCTGTAGACATATGAGTTCCTTATACCCAATATACCCGCTGTGGTCGGCTGCTTTCCGCTCTTTTGGGCCTGTTGGTAAATATTTTATGTGCTCCTCCGCTCAATTCTCGGGAAGACAAACACGGACCGCTCTTTTCGGTTCGGGTTGGTTGCTTCAGTGTCCGATTCCCCATGAAGCAGTGGGTTTTCTGAAAAGAAGAAGGGTAGGCAATAACCCTGCAGGTGTCCAAAGATCCATTTAAAATATCTAACAAACCTTGTTTATTTACTTGCTCCACCTAACATTAATGGTAATGCAAAATGCATTTTCTTTAGTCCCCGAGAAATAGCTGAAATACCTGGCGGGGCCCCTAAGGAAAGCTGCCTTTTTGAAAACATTTTCCTAGTTGTCATTTTTGAGCTGGAAACTCCCACCAACCTGTGGCATTGTATATGGTGTATCGCAGGCTATGCGTGGCGCCTTAACTTATGATAAATTATGTTGGCTGGCGGTGAAAGTGCAATTGTTTTGTGCGCGAATTCTTGGCAAAGAGATTTCCTATTTGTTATTAATCGTGGCATTGTGTCTGCCGTTTTCAGAGCCTGAATCCCCCACTGGCGGTTACTGGAGCCCACATAGCGCCATGGAGCCCACGCCCACGCCCAATATGCTGTAAGCAGTCCCACTGAACCCGCATCTGCATCTGCATCTCAGACTCCGCATCCGCATCTGCATCTGCATCTCTCAGTCTTCGCATCCGCATCTGCATCTGTACAAAGCCATTCCATTAACCCACAACCGAGTAACCTGAGTAACCTCGAGTTATCCGCACCGCGCGCCTGCAGGAAGCAGCTCTTGCTGAAGAACCACCAGGACGCCATTCTACTTTCGCAGGGCATCCATCCGTCGCCGCCTCTGTCCCTTTGCAGTGGTTCCATGGCGGATAGCAGGGAGCGTATCCGAGGTCCTTCGAGGGATGGCAGGGAGTTCCTCACCAGTCCCAGGCAGGTCCTGCGCCGCCTGATGCTGCTCTCGGAGGGCAGGCAATACAGGGAGGCTGCCGGAGTGGTGGGGCGACTGGGTCCCTCAGTCCTGCGATCCGTCATCGCCGAGCTTCCGTTGGATCTCCTGCTGGAGCATCTGCCTCATAGTGCCTACCTGCTGGAGTCGTTTTTTACCAGGTAAGGGATTATACATATATATTAGGGTTTTCAGTGCTAACTTCTCCTTCCCAGATTAACCACCCTGAATACCACACCCAAGCCGGAGGTGCCCAGCGAGACGGTGGCCTGGCAGCTGGTGCGCCTGTTCGCCAATCCCCATGAGTCCGGACTGCGCCAGCGATGCACCCGACTGCTCCAGGCTCTGGCCCAGTATGAGCCAGCTCTCCGGCAAACCGTGAGGGATCGAAGACGGAGCTTTGACAACGCAGTGCAGGGACTCGGGGTCCATGGACTCACCACCGATGCCTCCGGCCAGCTCATATCCCTGCACGTGGCTCTGAAGACGGAGCTACAGCGACACGTAGACACCTACAAGATGGCCATTCACAAGCTGGAGGAGCTGAGCATGGTGACGGTGAACCAGGACCCTGCCCACTCCTCGCACCAGCGTCTATTGGCCATTAATTACGGAGACATCCAGCAGCGACTGATCGACAACAAGACCCTGCTCACCATGCTGGACAAGCCGGCGCTGAAGCAGCTCCAGACGCTGGTGGAGAACCTGAGCACGCGGGTGGAGAATGACAAGGAGGTGCTGTCCTGCGTGGGTCAGGTGCGCCGCCTGGACTCGCAGGCTCTCGTGGAGAAGCGTCCCGCCGCGGGCCTACTGATGAACTTCTCCCGCGGCTGCGAGGTGGTGCTCCACATGATGGGTCCCGAGGGAGGTCCACCCGGCTCTATTTCCGGCTCCATGTCCATGGGCAAGGCCACGCCTCCTGGCGGAGCAGGAGGCAGCAGCTGCAGCGATGGTTATCACTCAGATGACTCCGGCAGCGATGACGGGAGGTAAGCATTGGTTTTAATTAGCTATAAGGTTTATTATAACTTTTCTTTATATATATTCAACTTTTTATTCATATTTTGGTTACTTCAACTTAAAGATATTTCATGATCGACATGACTTTTTAGAAATTACTTTCTGGTTCTAGCACTTGACCTGCTTTGAACAAGGTGGAACACCCACATCTCTGTGGAGACCGCAGCCAACTCTCACTTACGTCCCACGTTCCAATCTGCCCCTCATCTTTGGCCTCTCATCTCTCGCCTCTCGCTTCTCAACTCTCAATTCTCATATGCCTATTTCTCACTTCTCATTTCTCCGCAGCGAAATGGTGTCGCTCTATCGGAATCTCTACGTCGAGAACCGAGCGGACGCACTGGAGGCGTTGGACAGTCTGCCGCAGATAAAGCACGCGCACAGCCTCAAGGGGAAGATACTCTTCTCGATGATTGTGGTGAGTCTGAAGAAGAATTTACCCGAGTCTCGAGATGAGATCTCCGGTGGAAGATAGGCCCGAGACATCAATAATGGGCCGAAAAACATTTCGAGATTAACTCGATCGGGAGAAATTAGTGCCAATTGCATGTCAGACAATCTTTTCTCTTGTCTGCCGAAGGTTAATAAATTTCTAATTGGGTGTGCCTCACAAACGTTTATGAGGTTGTTTTGAGCTCAAGTTTTCACATGTGAAGTTGTAAATAAGATGTGGTTTTATTGAATGGTTTTTGGGATAGGTTGCTTTGTAGAGGAATTTTTGTAGACCTAAAAGAAATATTTGAAGAGCAAATTAGACTAGAAAAATATTAGAAATCGGGTGATTATATATATTATATTATTCTTAATTAAATTAGTAAGTTCGATCTATTTTCACTTGTCAAGAAGTTGCTTTGTAATATTTTTTGTGATAAATGGGAATCTATTTATTAGACTATTAGTGCCAACTCCCTGTTAATAACATTTTCACTTGTCAATGGTCTTAAGACATAATTCTTGGAGAAGTTTCTAAGGTGTTTCCATATAAAGCTCATGTCAGAAGGAAGCTAAAAACTTATTGTTTTTAAATGGGACAATCGCGTGTTATAACTATTTAGCAAAACAATGGCTGTCACAATTTCAATGCGAAATTTCTCTGAGCGAGACCTTATGCAAATTAATTCGGAGAATGCCTATTCTTTAGACCACATTCCACAAATCATACAGAAAGAATATTTATTTCTTTCTTTGCTTAACTGATTTGAAACTGTTAGAGCCAGGCAGCTCCCGAAGATTACTTTCAATTTTCAAGTACAAGGCCATCAATTACCGACACCAGAGCCGTGGGCAACGATGCCTCAGATCCTGTCAGACCACAAATTGCCGTTGCAAAATATCAATTTTGCAGATCGCAATCGCGTTAGAGGATGATTAGGTGGAAGCGTTGTGGAAGCGAAAAGCGAGGGAAAGTGGAGCGCCCCAGGGAGCCAGAAATTACGTAGGCACTCGAGATTATAGCTGATGGAACCACTTTCGATCAGCGAGACGAATGACACTTTCCCAGTAAAGATAGAAAATTCATCAGTACGCATATTCAGTTGCTTCAAAGCGGGTTAACTGGAACTGAAATACATTTAATTATACACACTTGTTAGGTACTCTTTAAGATCTCTTTATTTATTCATTCAAAATCATCTTATATTTCCCCGCACAGCTCTCCTTCCGCCTGTGCCACGGAATGCGGGAGCGCAAGGTGCTGGAGGTGCGGCGCACCCTGAACTGTTCCCTGGAGGGCAGCAGTGAGACGACCCTGGCCCTGGACAGATCCGTGCGCCAGCACCTGCACGAGACCGCCGACAGCTTCCCGCTGGGCGAGATCGAGCGCTCGGTGTTCAACCAGGTGCTATCCACGTTGCACGAGTACCCCTGCCTGGAGTCCTGCCCCCCGCTGACGCACTACGTCAGTGCCTGTGTGCGACTGGCGTGGCGGATGATCAACCAGAAGGCGCCCTACTACCTGGACATGGACTTCAACCTCGGTGAGTTCCGATGATGCTGCAATCCTGATCTTATGGCTAAGTATGAATCTTTCTCGCAGGTTTTCTGCGTCCTGAGAAACACGAGCGGCATCCCCAGGCGGATCGGCGGTCGGATCTGATCAAGGCCTTCCTCTGGCCCGCCCTCATGCAGAATAATCAGTGCGTCTTCAAGGCGGTGGTGGCCACCTGAGCATCCGGTTACGGATCCTCCTAAGTTAACTCTATTTGTACATACTCCCGCGTCTCTTAGTCTCTTACCCAATAAAGATTTAACCCCTAAACCATAGATGGGCCTTTTGAAGCCTATTAAGCTGTAGGAGCTCTATCAGTTCTTGGATTATGTTTCTGGGCTCCGGTCTTGTGCCCATCTATGTCCAAATCAAGCGTAACTAATGGGACGCAGACGGATGCACTGGCTCAGGCTCTTGTTGATGCAGAGCAGCGGATGTTCCGAGTAGAACTCCACGATCTCCGAGGGGGAACTGAAGTATCGCTCCCCGGACTTCCGCTGTCCGATGGCGTAGCGCTGTCTCCTGTCCAGCTGGCGGACGAACAGGTGGTAGTACTGGTCCGACGCCCAGATGCTCACAATGTAACGGATGCACTGATCGGCGGCCTTGAAGGGACGAACCAGGCAGGAGCCGTCTTCCCTTCCTTGGAGCATTCGTTCCGCGGTGGCGCGGTCCACGGTGAAGTAGTACTGCTCCGTCTCCACGTGCCGCTCCTCGATCTCCATGTAGATGGCATCGGCATCTTCTGGAAAAGCACAACAATATTAGTTTTTGTTTATAATATCTTAAAGATATTTATATGTATTATTTTGTTTGTTAAACTTGTTCCCGGTGTGTATAGAGATCAGCGAATGCTTAATGCTAATGAGAGATCTCGATCGGCCAGAACTCACCCGCAATGACGCAATCGTGCGAAGGGAGATCGTCATCAGTGCTGGAAACCCGTTCCACGACGGCGACGTCACCTTCCTCGCTGGCCTGCCGCTGATAGCCGGCACAGCAGCCGCACAAGACGGTCGATCTCAGCCGCAGCTCCACCAGACTGTCCAGCATCCGGAGCAGCAAATTGTGCAGAACCGTCCAGTAGACGCGTGCACACCAGCAGCACATGTCGAGGTATTTATCAGCTTATCTCCGCGGCCTTCGATTAGATGGATCGGTGGAACCGCCGCTCCCGGCGCACATCTTTCGCAGGCGCGCCTAGCTCAAGACTGAATTCAGAAGCCAGAGCCAGAACCCAGAACTCGGAACTGAGCGCTCAGAGCCCGAAACCGATCAGAAGCCCAAGCCAACTGGCGCTGCGTCTTAATTAAAATGTGCTTAGTGTGCGCCTGCGGGGCTCGAAATGCCCATATGTAAATGTCATCCAGATATGATATGGATATGGATATGGCTACGCCTGGTATACAAAATTCACATTCAATGGGGGATGTTGTTTGGGCCCCAGCCCGCGAAGTAACCGAATACTCGAATTGCATTGCTGGGGAGTGCAGCCAAGTGCAGATAGTTTCGGACTCTTTACTTTGGTTCCCATACACGGTGAGAAAATATTCGTACGTATATAAGGCTATTTTTGGTACCTACTTTTGGGCTTGGAAACATTTAAAAGTGAAAATTAAGAAATAATGGAAACATTGTATATTTCCCTGGAGACTTTCCTTAGTATGCATATTTTATCTGAAGAAAATATGTAAACTTGAAATATTTTCCAATCAATTTTATTATAAATAAATGAAAAGTTTGGAGTGTTTTTTCCTGTGTATAAGCTATGACAATTAATAAACATTTTGCACCCGTGCGCGGAACTCCCCTCCCTCCAGTAGTTATTGCTGCTTATCTCCGCCTCTCTAGTCTGTGGAACTCATTGAATGTGGCTGCAATTTTCAGAGGGGCGAAGAGCTTATATCATATCGCATTTCTGTTGGCTCTATATAGCCGAGACGATTTGGAGCCGAGTGGTAAACATATGGTTTTCGGGAAGACAGCCATAAAATCTGAAATATGTGCATGCTTGGTGCTCATATTTTATGTAGATAAAAATGTTATATAAATAATAATAGGTAAATTAAGTTGATAAAATATTAAATAAATATTTAAGTATTTTTATTTTACTGAATTTTGACAATCGACTGTAATAAACTGTAAATAGATATTTAGTCTTTAATGTAAATAATTTTTAATAAATATACTGTCTTAAAGGTTGACATCTCTCCGATAAAAACTATATTAAAATGAATTACATACACGATAAGATAGATCTTATCGCTCGGCAGAACTAACAGACAAACAAATTCTGTAATATTTTATCAGAATTACAACAATCATTTATCAGAATGCAACAATAATCTTGCAAAATAAAAAAATGTATAATTGACTTATAAATAACCGTCAGCTTGTGTGAAACTAAAATAAACCCAGAGAGCCTTTAAATAAGTAAAATCGGAGTAAAGATACTTTTTTAAGCAAACAAAATTCACCAAAATTTCAAAAGGTTTCTTTTGGATAGCTAGTCTAGACACAAACCATTCGATTTCAGATACTTCACACCACACAACAACGTGGTGAAAGCTGCGCTGACCAATATATCTCTGTTTCTCTCCTTCCGTCGCCCATCTCCCTCGCACACGCTTTTTGAAATTCTAAAATTCAAAAGCAATTAAATTTGATGCCGTAAATTGTATGACTTGACGTGAGCCCAAGCGATTGCAGGCAAATCTCCTTATGGATCGCGGCAGGGACGTGCGAATGGCCACCGAATGGCCGGCACGTGGGGCAAGTGCCTAAGTCAGTGGGTGCGTTTAAATCTGACAAATCCGGCCAGTCACTAGTGGAAACGATGACAGTATGCATCGATTATAAAGAAAATATTTACATATTTCGATTGAATATTGAACAAAGTCAAACGACGCAAATAAATATTTATGAAAGTTTAACATTCGAAAGTAAAAATAAATATTGTCTAACATTTACTTTAATAATAATTAATAGAGAACACGTTGAATGTGGTTCAATAGTAGCTTCACCTACGAGATATATTCATAAGTGATGTCTGCTTTATTTTTTAATTATCCGATTTTATAACGTATACGCCGCATGGGCTGCAGCAAGCATCGCAGATACTGCTACTAGCTGCTCATTTGGACTTGTTTGCACATTAAAAGCAGTGACTATTTGCTTAGCAGTAGACAAACATCTCTGCAGGCTGGTCACGTGCGCCAAATGTCAATAAAGCGATATATTCCCGCCGCTTTGGGTGAGAGGAGGTTGGGGGCATTAATAACAATACTCGAACAATACGATCGCACTCCGCGGAACAGTAGCGAAGTAGCAGGCGGCCACAATAACAATAATAACAACGGGCAATTAATATGCGGCAAACAATTTTGATGAACTGCTAACAAGCGGCCGCTGATGGAGCCGTGATGCCGATGGCCGAGGGGCGAGGGGTTTATAGAGATGACAGCCCATAAAGCAACAAAGTCGCACAAATTGATTTTGGCCAAACGATTATTTCGGGGGTTGCGTGCTCTTGGGCACATCCGCCTGGAACTGCCCTCCTCGGCCTCCTCCGCTGCCAAGGATCAACCGGCCGGCCATCAATTTCAATGAATCGATTGATTGAGAGCACCGTCAATTCTTGCGGGCAGTCAAATTCATTGGTTGGTCAAAGAACCGAACTGCCCCGGAAAATATTTATTACGCATTTCGGCATACGTCTCAATTGCGTATGAAGTGGGGTTGGAAAAAATAGAACCACCTCATCAGATAAGTTTTTCAAGATGTTTCAGTGAAATTATTCATAAAATAATCTAAAGCAATTATAAATTAACATTCCACTTTACGATTAAGTATTTGTCACATGCAAACAACGAAGTTATTTAAATCAAATAAAATTCAGTTTAGGAAATAATAATTTCTAATAATTTCGTAAATAAATTGAAAGCTATTAGGCCAGAATTTTATTAATATTTTATGCTATTAACTCTCCCCCATTGTAGATGTCCCTGGAAGGCTGCAATAAAAATAATAATAAAATAAGAATCTCGGCGGCGGCCATAAGTCATAAACAATAAAGAATAAAAGCTTGGCATATTTTATTTCTGCCGCTTTACGATTATTTCCGGCCGGAGAAGGGAAAGCCGTAGAACTGCAGCATAAACTCACCACAATTCACCAGGCCTTCCACCCACCACACTCGGCACTCAACAGGCGTCCGTGGTGGGCGGTTCGGGCTCTCGGCGACCCGAAGACCCGAACCCGCAAGACCCGAACCCAAAGACCCCGAACCGAACCCCGAAGCGAAGCCGCCGTTGCCTTGGTCCGTGCGAAGCGTTCGCGCATTTTGCCGTCGAGCGTTGGCCAGCGCGGTGGAATTCCGCACATCCGCAGATCCGCAGATCCGCCCTCAAATCGCAGATTCGAAACGGAATCGAAATCGAAGTTAAATTGAGTTTCACGGGTGCCACAAAAATTAATAAACAAATTAAAATCCAGTGCGAACCGATGCGAGGAGTGGTAGTGTGCCTCTGAGTGTGTGCTTTGTCTCAATGAAATGCCAAACTAAATAAAAAGTAAATAATAAATAAAAGTTTTCCATACGCTGTTTTGGCGAGCTGAAAAAAGCGTCAATTGAATTAGCGTCTCTGCGGCCGAAATAAATTAAAGAGATATCAAGGCGCAACAGGTGATTGGAACACCGGAATTCGCAGCTACCTGTGGCTCCACCTCCAATTGGCATCGATCCTCCGCCAATTCCAGGTAACTACCTAGTGTGTTGGTCTAAACAATTTACAATGTGCCCTGGCCGCTCTAAATAATTAAATGTTTATGCTAAAATAATTAGTTATGCTTCGTCGGGGCAAGCAATATATACCAGAACCCCGAAAAAAATCAATAAAATTCTGGCTCTTGTGTTTATGCTGACCACACAAATTAAGTGACAAGAAAGCCCTAAAATTTGGCCTCTAACAAAGCTAATTATGCTACTTCTAGTTCAACTAAACATTTGCCTGCCATCACCTGTTGCTCGTATCGCATGTCCTGCTGATTGGCTAATTGATGGCCGACACTTCCGGGCCAACATTTAGCCATTTATACAGTTTGTATTTATAGCCACCCTTGACCCTGTCAGCGGGCTGTCCATTAAATCATCCCGAGCAAACGAATTAGCGCAATGAGTGCATCAATAAACAAAGCTCACCTGTTGCCCGCCCACTCCAACCCCCAAATTCCGAAAGACATCATTTTAGGGAACGCGCATCTTATAGTTTGCAGCCTCTGAATTATGGGTAATTTTTTTGGAATTACCCGCGAAGCGAAACAAAAGAAAATAAAACTAAATGAACCGAACCGAACTGAACCGAGCAGAGGCGAGCGAGTGAACATCAAAAGCGCTTTATCGCGACGGGCGGCCGCTGGGAGGTACTATATCTATCTATCTATCAGATGCACACGGCGCTTGTAACCGCAATTCGCCATGTCTCCACCGCGGCTCCCCGCCCTTCCACTGCCACTGCCACTGCCAGTCGTCGCCGGTGCTCTTGATTGCGCCTTTGTGTATAAATTAATTAAATTAAAAGTTTCCGGTTAAGCCTCCAAATGCCAACAATTGCATTCGCACTGGCCCAAGACACAATGCCCGATGCACTTGAAGGAGTAGCCCCTCGATAATCTCACCCCTTCGAGAAACTTTCACTCGATTCGCGATGCGAAATTCGCGATTCGAAATTCGCAATAGTGCAAATAAGAGCCACGTATGTGTGGGATACAAATATTGAGTGCATAAATAATACATATCAGTAGAATGCTCAAGCTCTCGGGGTTTCCCTGGCTTCGACATGGGATTTGATTGCGACGGGCCTCCCTTATCACGAACTTAAGCTGGTCCAATGAACTGAGTTCATACAGGGAAGCAAATTACTTAGTTCGACTCCGATAAAGTACTCCGATAAAGTACAAACACAATAAAGTTGCTCAAAAAGGAGTGCAATTATTATTATTTTGGAATAGTGGCCAGTAATGACCGTGCATAACCAAAATAAAATCAATATCTAATAACAATCAATACTATTATATGATTTTAATACAACATGCCCTTTTTACGAAGTGTACTTCATTTTGTTTCTGAATTTGTAATTAGCTTTGCCTATTCTAAAGTTGTCTTTTATTGTTCCAGCCATTAATATACTTCATTGATTAATGAGCGTCTTGAAAACACATTTAAGGCAAAATCAGGCAAAAGTTATATGAAAATCGTCTTGTAAATCCAGAAGGGCAGGCCACTTAATTTGTACTTCTTTTCTCAGGACATATTGTATAGAATTGAAGTAATATTTTAAATTGTCTATATTAAGATTCGTAAAAATAATGTTAAATAATTCTTGTAGTGCCATAATGTATCTCTTAATATCATTACTTTCAGTGTAGCCTAGGTAATATTTCTGGCACGTATCAGCGGCCCAAGGCTTCCTGTGGTTCTCTCATTTGACTCGATACCTTGCCCTTCGTCCCGCCGGGAAACGTGTGCAGTGAGTCAAGAAAGTCGTATCCAGAGATAAATTGATTGGCCTCTTCTTAGGCGTCCTTCTGGCCACTGGCACCGCCTGACACCCGTTTATCCATCCCAATTGCTTCTATAAATATTCGCGGGACAGCAGCATCAACAAGCTCTCAGCACTTGCCAAAATTCAAACCGCGACGCCGGCGATTTCCACACACCAAGCAAAGTCAATAGCAACTGGCCAAATCTGATTTCGATTCGATTATTCGAATTTAAAGTAAGTCACGCAGTGGCAAACACTCGCCGATTTTAGCAGCTCGGAGCAGAGGGATTATGTATATATGTGCGTAAGTGGGTTGCGGCGAGGAATTAGCATCCAATTAGAAGATAATCGCACGCTAATTCCCCCAGTAAACGCGGCCCAAAGACGTGGCCTGGCCCGAAAGTGTCGCAGATTTACGGGGTCTCGGCCACGCCCCACAAGCCTGTAACTCGTCTGTCCTTGAGTGCCTGCAGTTAATGTGCAGTCGACCTTCACGCCAACTAAAGACCAATTGTCAATATTTTGACAGCACCCCATGTCAAAACGGGGTGTTGCCCAGGAGGGGCGGAGGTGATGAATATGCTGGCGACATATTGCAAATCCCAGCGGATGTGTTCGACCCACGTGTGCGGGGCTGGCGGTGTGCTCGGTCGGTGTCCGGGAGTGGGCGTGTCCCCCCTAATGTTGACATCACTTGGCCATTTAATGGCAGCCTTTATGTGGCATTTACAACCTGATGATAAGGCGTCCCAGTAATGTGAACTCAGCTGAACCGCCCGGAAGTGAAGTGAAGTGAAGCGAAGGGCCCTTGAGTGGACTCCAATTGGCGGCCAATTTAGCGCTCCTTTTGGAGACCACACTGGAACACATTGTAGCTATATCAATTGTTTGCTTAAGTAAGCCAAGAAATAACTGAATTACTTTTTCTTCATATTATTTTTGTTTGTATTTTAAATGAGGAACTATTTCATTATCTTCTAATTCTTGTATATATATCTTCTAATTTCTCACTTCTCTCTGTGCGCAGGCATTATTATTCCTTGCTCCACACCCACATCCTTTCATCCGGCAATCACCATCGTTTTGTCCTCGAATTGTTCCCCAGTCATATTGTGCTAACCCCACAATTACATTTATCCTGCCTTGAAGGATTCGCGCAACAGTTGTGGCATGGTGAAAATGAAAGCGAAGCCCGGGGCAGAGGAAACATATACCAATTGCATTAAATTTGCATTGATCAGAGGACGTCCTTTTTCATTTGCCAGGGAAAATAAACATTCATATTGCATTTGCAGCTTCCCGAGGTGGATTAGTTCTTTATCGAAGTGGATCAGAGTAGATTGCTCCCTTCCTCACCCCTCACTCACTGCACAACCCACACCTTCCACCCACTGGCCAGCGTCGCCTGCTTCCGAAATAAGAAATTATTATTATTATTTTTGAAAATTTTACATAATACCAAAATAGAACCAAGCAGCGAGGCATGATTCAGGGTCAGCACGTGATGAGAGAGGAAATGAGGGGAGCAGTCAGAGGTGGCTATGGAACTAGGAATGACAAAATAATATGTTTTCGATAGAGAACGAAAAGTTTCACACAAATAGCTATTTTCTTACGAATTTATTTGTAGCTTCTATTATTTTCTATTATTAAAACCGAGTTACTCCCTCACTCAAGCGATGCATACTTTTATGTCATTCGATATTTCGATGAACAAATAATATAATCGATCTTTCCTTTCATTATTCGTGCACATCCCTAGAAACCATCCAATATTCTGTGCAAACAGCACTCAAAAGTCGCCCATGGAATGCACATTAATTGCGGCTCGGATTCAGGTTCAGTCAGCTGGTCAGTTATGGCATTTGTCTGCCTGCATAATTAACAAGTTGAGGCGCTGGCTCTGCATTAATTATGCTCGAATTGAATTTGGCGGGCAACTGTTGCAAGTGATAATTCCCCCTTTTGGCGCCCCGGGAGACCGCTGTATTCTCTGTTGATTTATTCCATTAGACTGCCAGGCCGAAGATCTCCCTCTAATTGATGACTCAGTCGGATTCATTCGCCGCTGGACTCAACCAGACCAGATACATTTATTTATGATAAATTTGTTTTTATTCGAGACATATTGATAACGTGACACAGCTGCATATTTTAAATGGTTTTGCAATCGTAACAATCTAATTAGAGTTCTATCTAACATGTAAATCAGGCATCGGCAACAAGTCTGTTTTTAATGTAATATTTATTATAAACTATGACGTCCAATCGTGAGCTGTGACTCTTGAGTGGAATCCGATTAAAGCTAGAAACCTATCTCCTATACAAGCCCCAAAAACCGCGCCAGAACCAACCTAATTCCGCAGCCGCATAATATCCCATTACGGTTCTTGATCGCCTCTCCATCCGGTCGCTGGCTGGGTGGCCGGCCGTGGCCTACCTGCCCAGGTGCACGTCGGCACGCGACAATCCTTTCGGCCGACGTCACGGCCGACCAAAATCGGCCGAATGCCAACGGAAAGCAAATCGGAACGCAATAAATTTTTATAACTGCGCATCCCTAAACGACCGTACGTTGTTGTTAGTGCCTTTTAGGGGCCCGGTTCGGTGGACAGAGGCTGAGATCGTTTAAATGCAAATGTACCCGCATTAAAAAGTATTCTTAATGGCGCTCAGCAGGGAGAGGGAGTAGTAGAGGTGGCACGCAGCCTGCATTAATTGACTTGTGCAACTTTGTGGAATCGCCGTGGACAATGCGAATCACATCCGCCGGAAATTAGCTACTTCTGTTCGGGGCGGCTAAGTCGGGGCTAAGCCAGCCCCGAGTGGCTCCCGGCCAAGTTATTAAGTTTCAACTAAGTGCGCCAAGTTGTGGCAAGTTCCTCTTTCACGCTCTCCATCGGGATAATGGATGGTCCCGATGGTCACGTCCCCGGGCGCCCCTAATGAACAGCTCCACACATCATTAGTGGCGGCCTACGGCCAGCGGCTCCTCCTGCGACTCCGGTTACAGGCCATTGAGAAGGGGGTAGCAAGTAGGAGGTCAGCTTTTCGGGCAGTGTAATTAAATTTAACTGCCGGCCATGATGGAGACAAACTTTCCAGCAAAGCCGACAAGTGGTTGAAAGAACTGCGTTCCAGGATCTAGGATCCTTCCAACCTTGGCAAGGATAATGCGCCATTAACTCACATCCCGACTCGGTCTCGGCCCTGATCCCTTGCCTTTCCCTGTCACCCATCCCCCAGGCTAACCCTCTCAATGACATTCGGAATGCAGAGCTGACAGGACATAAGCTTCCGAGAATGGAGTCAGGTACACTCACAAAATTGCTTGCTTGTGAAAGGTATCAAGACTCTACGAAATTCAAATTTAAGAAGCGCCGAACTAGTCTTTATTAGAATCTTAAGAATCTTAGTTCTTAGGAAATACTTAATTCCTATTTTCTAATTATCTCAAGTAGTTCTTCCACATTCCTGAAGCTTTCTAGTGTAGATGTGGGGCCTGGGAGAACTGCTGCGCAAATCCTCTTGAGGTTCTAGGGGTCAGAGGTCGGAGCGAAGCGGACAACTGGCTAGGACCAGTGATCCGGCAATTGTAACGAGCTGCGTGTCATTGCGCCAAAATCAACAGAAATGCAAACGACGAAACGATGTGTGCTGTCGTCGTCCGTCGCCACCTACATATACACGAGACAGGGATGTGGACAGGGATGCTGTCCATGTCCATGTCCAAGTCCACCCCTGAGAAAAATAAAAGAGGGTCGCGTCGTGGTCTGTTGACAATGAAATGCCAATCTGCCAAGCCTTCGGACACGCGGTAGTGGTCTGGCCTGGTGTAGAACAAGCAAACATCAATAGAATCTTTATTGGCTCCATAAATATTGGCCCTCCACCTCTTGTTCAACCCGTTTTGGGGATTTTCACCCCTTTAAAGCGGCATTAAACCCAGAAGTCGGTTATGCAAAGCCATGGAGTCGCCTTCTTCCTTAGCCGACTTTCGTCCTTGGCAGGGGACGTCTTAAGCCGCTTTAAACTTTGGCCACTCCGCTGGGAGAACGGGAAACTGATGGATGCGACTGCTGACTCTTAGTGACTCTTCATGCGTAAGCCGAATTCAATCACAGGACTTCTTAATAGGCCACCAGCAAGGCAAGAAAGGCCAGCAAGGCAAACAAGCCATTTCCATTGCCCAAAAAGAAGGGCGGCATGGGGTGTCCTCTTGGGGTGGCGGCAGGCTTTTCGGGGCAGCTCCTTTATGGTTTCCACTGAAATAGAAAATGAAATTAAGATGGCAGCTGGCGCTGGGGGAAGGGCTGCATCTGGGGAATACGGGGCGTATGAAATATTACGCATACGCAGCATTGTACGGCGATGACGACCATAATGCCTAATATTGTGAAATATATGGCAAAATGGAAATGGGGGTCTGCCGCAGCCATGGCTCCAGCTTGATTGATTCGACTGTCCCCTTGTCGTTGTCCAGTGATGTGTCCCGCATACGGATGAGAAATAATTGGGAGACAGCCTGGGACCTGGCGCGAAAAAGCCCCGAAAACAAGGCACACAGATAACAAACTCATAACATTTAATTACGCACAATTTACTCATATGCTTACACCGCCCAAAAAAGGCCAGATAAGCGTTTCCCCAAAGCTGATCTCGCAGTTCCAGCGGCTTCGTTAGCGATTGCTCACCTCGCCGCACAAAGGAGGGCAGGTGCAGAGGCAGCAGGAGCAGGAGCAGGAGCAGGAGCAGGGTCACTATCACTATCACTATGGCTGTCACAGTGACTGTCATTGTGATTGGTGTTTGTCATTGGGAAATGCGGTAGCCGCCGGACTTTACTCGTGTCGCTGCCATATAACTCTTAGGCCGATTGCCGATTGTCAACTGTCGAATTGGGAGTCAGCCACCCAACTCCACCCTGCACAGTGGGTACATGAGTAATATAACTTAGCTATAAATCATAAGACAAAAATATTATTTTACTTAATCTGCCTTGAAGGTTTTCACACCATCAAAAAGTGGCTATCACTTTCTCCCTAACTCCGAATATCTGTTGTGTTCAGTAATAATCATTATTGCGCCACTGTGACCCGTTCTGACTGGTGATTATTCACCCGGGACCTTTGCTGGTCCGGCGTATTTACTCGTATCTGCCAGACCGGAGCCCGACCCCTTCTCGCTCCTTTTAACAGAGTTATCTATCAACGTGCCAGCGCCTGACATGGGAACCTCGTCACTTGTTCCCGCGAGACAATGTAGGATCTGTCCGCCGGGTAAAACTACAACTATTACTCCACAGCTATTGTGCTATTTCCAGAGCTATGAGTCCAGGGAAAACCGCAACGCAGATGACGACTTCCAATTTCGATACCTGTTGCAATGGAAATAGCCTGCACGTGATGCCAACGTGCAGCTGGAATAGTAATGCAATCCTGACCGGAATCGGGCAATCGAGCAGGGTAGTAATGCCACGGAATCCGATATTGGCCATTCCGATAAGCTACCTGTGACGTGTGAGGACTTGAGCTATTTATTGTCCCTTCCTGCGACTGTAGATACCACTGGGATATATATTCATCCCTCTGCCAACCGGTTAGAGCCGGTTCTTATTGATTTCCCGGCTGAATTTCCCCTCCATTAACTCTGAGTAATTATAGTTGAAATGTTACTTGATATTATTCATACCAAGTTTGATCACAAGGAACTTTGTGATATGCAAACAGTTGTATCCATCAATCGAATCGATTGGAATCAATGTTTATTGCAATTCCGGTTGTCCACTGATGAATGTGCGTCCATTTAGAAGGATTCTCAATTACGACGGATCCATGCAAAGTGCAATCAGCCCAGGCCACCGACCCGCAAGAAGCTTTCGCCA
Organism: Drosophila pectinifera; assembly: GCA_008042775.1. NCBI lineage: Eukaryota > Metazoa > Arthropoda > Insecta > Diptera > Drosophilidae > Drosophila > Drosophila pectinifera. The sequence goes on along the minus strand of VNKC01004151.1, from coordinate 23,384 downwards.
ATTAATTTGCCGGCTCTCCAAAGCAGAAAAAATTGCGTATCTTTGTCGGGGGCTGGAAGCGTTGGGGGATAGAGATATACATAGAAAGAACTGTGCATCTGCAGCTCCTCTCTGGTCCTTGGCGTAATTAAACGTGCGAAACGACGTAGGATGACCACGCACAAAAAACGCAACGAAGACAAATGGCCCCGGGAAAATACATAAGGAATAAAGTGGAAAGCCAGCTTAAAGTTCAGGCAGCCGCAGGAAGATTCAGTTTCGCCTCATTCCGGATACATTTGAATCCGAGCCAGCAGCTGGAGAACGTGTTTACTGCGAGTTCACTGCTATCGGCAGGGCATGCACAGAGTCCTCGTTCTTGGTCCTTGGTCCTTGCGTTCCTTATCACCGCCGTCATTTTTCAGCACCCTTGCGCGCAGATAGCGTCGTGTAATAGAAACGCACTTTATCTGCTGGCAAGCAGCTCAAATAGCAATCACACTGCGAGAAATAGCCTTATATATTTTGATTAGATAGATAGTTTAGGTTCATACATTAAAATAAATATTACTCAGACAAGATAGTATTACAAATACAGGCTTAAACTAGCATTAGAATGTGTTATTGAGTGCCGAGCTTGTTACTGAGACTTTCACTTGAGATTATAGCTTCCTCGCATATTTTTCCAGTGAACAAGTTAAAAGGGGAAAAGGCAAACGCGTGCAGTGCCGATGCATCCAGCTGGAAACACTTTTCTGGCAGTTATTCCGCTGCCAAGGCCAGGAATGTGGCCAATTCGATGGCGACATGGTAATAAACTTAATGCCAACTGATTTTGACAGCCCTTGCACTCAGCACAGCCGAGTGGTTGGGCGTACAGATAGGATTAGGCAGAGCAAAAGCCTTGGGAAAACTCTTTCCCCAACCTTCTCTCATGAGCCTGACAAATGCGCGAAAAGTTTCAACACTTGTTCTTGGTGATAGCACAGCGGGGCGTATGAGTTATGCGATCTGCAAGGAGCACAGACTGCCTTGAACTGGAGCACTGCTTCTGCTCTGGCCACTAAAGTCCACCATCGATTGCGATTCCCAGTCACGTAGGCCATAACTTGTCCTAGAGAGCGATTCAAATTATGAAGGCGTTAGGCTTCCAGTCGCAGCTCGTGATTGAGCTATGGTTTGTCATTGGCAGCGTGTCATAATGAAATCGCCAAATGAATTCAAACAGTCTATAGATACACTGGTAAAATACGATATGTCTACCAAAAGAATAGGTATTTTAGAACTATAATAAATTAAAGTGAGGTTTTTTGAAAATTCACAGAAAATATATCTAAACATGTATCAAGAAATGGAAAATAGATACCTTGTTCTTAAAATCAACTGATCAATATAATATAAATAGTCAAAATACTCTAAGGAAGAATGCTTAATCATAAAATTTAATTTAATTAATCTTCTTTGTGACATTTTTTCCAGTGCATCTTAAAGATGGTAGGTGTCAGGTGCACTGACCCGAAGTCTCCCTCCGTTTGCTTTTTGGGGACAACATTTTGGAATTGGCCTCACGCAGCCCATGGCCACGATCGCTAATTGCGTTTGCCAAATTAATTAAATCGGGCAATCGTTGAGCCATTTGTTGATTGAGTTTTTAACTGAAATGGGGGAATGGGACTGGGACTGGAAGTGGAATTGGAATTGGAAATGGAAATGCAAATGTCGCTTTCGCTGCCTGTTGCGCCCCTCGCGATTGAATTAATTAGGCAAAAGGCAATTAAGCGAATCGACCTGCTCCGAATGTCGACCTGCGACCCAGCACGCGATTCCTGTCCTCCGGGAACCTCCACCTCCACCTCCACCTCCATCCCCACTGCCAGCTCCGGCTCGCGGGAGGGACTCCTTTTTTATACATAAATTCCATTGCCAATAAGTTGGGCAATAAGTGGGTGTCTCCCATAAGGGCTGGCTAAATAACGGCGTTAATTCGACAAGCCCCTTACCGTTCCACTTACCTTTACCCGAGCTTAACTACCGGGGCTCTAAGTGCTCTCCGTTGATGAAGTAGGATATAGCCACCCTCTATTACCAGCCCCCTCCCTGGCCAGCGCCCTTCACTTTTCCACTTTTCACTTGATGAATCGCAAAGGTGGTTGGCTGGGAAAAGTGGCAAAGTAGCGGTGCCAGGTAGGTAGGTAAGGTGGGCCAATTAAATGGAAAACGTTTTCATGTCCCGCGAATTGTTGTCGTGGCTTGATGGATGCACTCTCGCCGCCAAAACACTCGATTGAGCAGTCAGTTCCCCTTCATTCGCCCCGCCTCCATGCCTCCTTGCCCATTTTCCATTTCCCGATCCAACTTCTGGCTGTGAGTGACGGCTTCCGGCTGGCAACCGCGAGTGGCCAGCAAGCTGTTCACACGCTCTTTGATATCTCGGCGGGACTTCCTGCAGGACAAATCCCGGAGACTGTCAGCCCTTCAGCCTTGCCTCCGCTAGAGTTTGGTGCAAATAACGGACATCCTCTCCAGAGCTAAAGACCAAACACTTGAGTTGATGGGTTTAGATATCAAAAGCAAAGTGTGAACTTCCTAGGATCTAAACTAGAAATATATATATATACTGCTATTAGAAAACCATCATTAACTTCTTCCTTCAGAAAAGAATTAAGTTCTAGGTACGTAGATTTTCAAAGCCTTTCTTGAGTCTCAAAGACTTGCTTATATATTTTCTTTTCAGTGCATGATGTTCTAATTTATGGGATGTCTGTTTCTGTGTTGTTCTCGCTGTTCAGTTCCCACTTTCTTTTTTTGTTTTGTTACATTTTTATTATGTTCCCCAGCGCCATGTTCGATTGTCTGGCAATTGATTTTGTTGCTGGCTGGACTTGTTTGCCTTTAGAGCTTTGTATTTGTATCAGATAGCTGAGTTTACCCGTGGAGTTGTGGGTATAGATACCCAAACCCTACATGCCCTATAACCCATCACCATTGCCATAAAGCCATGGAGCTCTGGCCTTTTTTCAATGTAATCCTTGAGCAGACTCGAAGGGAGTCCTGCCAGTGATGGGCCACACAGAATAATAGACTCGAGGACCCTGAGATTATCTTGGGTACAACATAGTTTGGTTAGCGGCTTTTTTGTTGTTCTCCGCGATATCGATATCACAATATATTTGGCCAAATATTTATCAATTTATTACACTAAAAAATTGCTACAATTAAGCGAGTGCGTGTGCTTGTGTGTGTGTGTGACAAACGTGCCGAACGATGATTAAGTTTTCCCTTTTTTATATGTGCCTTTTTTCCAGCTAAATACACCACGCTGCCCATGTGACAAAAATAAATACAAAGAGAGAGAGAGAGTACAAAAAAAACAGAGAGAGAAAGCGAAAGCGGAGCGGCGGAAGGAGCGACCGCAGGGCGGTGGACATGGCGTATACGCAATGCGCAGCGTGTGTTATTACTATCGCTGCTACTGCCACGGCCACCTCGAGTCAATTAAGAAATTCACACGCCAGCGGACACTGTAATTGAAACCCTCAACCGCCCGTACCCCCTTCCCCACTAATTGTGATTTGCTACCCAAGAATACTCGATCGCAGAGGGCATCCCCTCAAGTACCTCCGAAGATGTCCGCCTTTCGCTATTTCTCGATCACGGACTTCACCTTTAATGGACCACTGCCGCCGCTGCACGCCGCCGCTACCACGAGCCGGGAGGCGAAAGTGTCGGACAGCCCCAGCTCCGAGCTGAACATCCCCTACACCGTCTTCGAGGTCCTTGTGGCCATCGTTAGCATCATTGGCAACGTCCTGGTGATCATTGTCTTCCGGCGGGAGCGGAAGCTGCGACGACGCACCAACTACTACATCGTGTCGCTGGCCATGGCCGACTTCCTCGTGGGCAGCCTGGGTGTACCCTTCGCCATCCTGGCCTCACTGGGGCTGCCGCGCAACCTGCACGCCTGCCTCTTCACCGTCTCGCTGCTGGTGGTCCTGTGCACGATCTCCATCTTCTGCCTGGTGGCCGTCTCCGTGGACCGCTACTGGGCCATACTCTATCCGATGGCCTACTCGCGGAACGTGAGGACACGCACAGCGATTGGTGAGTGAAGATCCTCGAGAGGATAGATGTATATAAGTTATAAGGATAGCCTTTCCTGGTTTACTAGTCTCGAAACTAGGCGGAAGGATATGCCAGTTTATTTAAAGTTGCTTCTATGAACGGAAGCCCGCTTAAAATGTTTTCTAGTATTTCCCCCTTTGTCAGGATATTGTCAAAGTATTCTCGCCCCTTGCGGTCCATTGTTTTGCATTGAGCCATTGTTGCTGAGTTGGTAATGACTCTGGATGGCTAATATACGGCTCATTGTTCCTTGCTCCTATTGCCTATGTTTGAGTTGTGGCTTGGCTAAGACAAAGGCCTGCAATTGAACAGCTGGCGGCTTAGCTTGCCCAGAAATATACAGAACACAATAATATACTTTAACTTTAATATACGAATTTCAAATGATGAACTATGAGTTGGTGAATTTACCCAGAAAGTTGACCCCAAAGTTACAATCATGCTTAATGCTTTAATTAGACATTAATTCTGCTGAAAAAGAGATTTTCGTATTATTATGATTTATTATTTATTATTAATCTCTAAACATTAATAAAAACAAGATTGTTTACTTTCTTATAAATGAATCATTGACCGCATGTATTAGAGAAGTGTCAGTAGCACAAATATATTGTGCTCCAGACCATAAGTAATTAAGAACATTATGTGCGTCATTTGTTTCCTTTTGGCTTCCGTTCAATGAAATATAAGTTAGAGTATAGTGAAGGAGGACGGATGCTCAGGGAGATTGCTGCAAACTGCTCATATGACGTGCAGGGGAAGGTCTTTTAGGGAAACCTTTTTCCATCCTCCCTCCCATCACCGCCTTCGTCTTTTTCCGTTGCAGTCATCATCTCGATGTGCTGGGTGGCCGGCACGATAGTGGGCTTCCTGCCCCTCTTCGGCTGGCACGCCGATGTGGACCACAACCAGGAGTGCCTCTTCGTCGAGGTGATGGACTATGACTACCTCGTCTTCCTCTACTTTGCCACGATCATCACTCCGGCCCTCCTCATGTTGGCCTTCTACACGCACATCTATCGGGTCATCATCAAGCAGGTGAGTGTCAGGGGATTCCCCAAAAGAGTTTAGGGATTATATATCTTTACTTTTATTGTAGGTCCGTCAGATCGTGACCATGAATCCCGCCTCGGATCTCAGTCGTCGCTCATCGGCGGCAGCAGTGCAGGTGACGACGCCCGGAAGGGGCGGCCACGCGGGCACCATGCTCCGGGTACTGGGTGCCGCCCGGAAGCGGGACGTGAAGGCCACCCAGAACCTGTCCATCATCGTGCTGTTCTTCATGATCTGCTGGATACCGCTGTACACGATCAACTGCATCAAGGCCTTCTGTCCGCAGTGTTACGTGCACCCGAAGCTCACGCTCTTCTGCATTATCCTGTCGCACCTGAACTCGGCGGTGAACCCGGTCCTGTATGCCTATCACCTTAAGGATTTCCGGGCGGCCCTGAAGAATCTGTTGCTGCGGATGATGGGCGTGGACATTGACCAGCAGACGGAGGCCATACACCGCTTCTCGATGGCCAGCCAGCATCGCCTGCAGTCCATGGACTCCAATATGCGCTCCACGCAGCCGCGCCTCTATGTGGGTGAGTGTGAGTGCGCGTTGTCCTATAGGATTCTCAGTCAGTCCCTTTAACTTGGTTCTCAATCCTCTTGTAGATTCACCCATCTGGCTGAGGCAGCAGCAGGAGGCGCTGAAGAACTCGCAGCTCCTGCCCAAGTGCGGCGTGGTCTCTCCGTGTTTTAATAACATCAACCAAACGGTGGCCGCCGTGGCCTCCGTGACCACGGAGATTGAGCGGGAGATGTGGAACATTGTGGAGGCCTCCAGTGGCGCCGAGCTGGGCGAGACCAGCTACGAGTTCCCCTCGCCAGCTCCCGTCTCGCAGCGCAGCAGCAGCTCCACGGCTCCCCCAGCTCCTACACCTGCTCCTCCTGGTCTTCCTGTGAAACCCTCTCTTCCGTCCGCCTCGTATGACAACCACAACTACAGCTTCAGCCAGGATGAGGAGGAGGACGAGGACGACAATGACAACGATCTGGAATTCGAGGATGTCTTTGTGCCAGCAAGCTCTGTTCCTAATACCGCGCATCCTGGCATCGATCCTGTGGAGCTCCGTCGCTCATTGGCCTTGGTCATGCGAGAGAAACTGCGATCGGATGACACAGACTTCCGACTACCGGTGGATAAGAGTGTGCAGGAGCTGTCTACCGAAGCGGGGTCCAGGGATCGACCCCTTTCCATCCAGACTTCGCCCACAAATGGTCCCCTCCCGGCATTGCTGAGGGCCAAGCTCTTCGCGGGCAACTCTAACAGCGCCCACTGCCTGCCGGGTTCCAGTCCTGCCCCGCAGGAAGGCGCGGGAGTCTTTGTCATTGATAGCGAGGCGAATCCTGGAGCTCAAGCGGGCCACAAACCCAAGTACCGCAAGGGCACGGCCATGACGAGGAGCTCCCTGAAGAAGAGCAGGTCCTGCAACTGCAATGCCAGTGCTCCGGGAACCAAGGGATCTGTGAGCACTCCCAGCGAGCAGAGGGAGCCACACAACCACAATCCACCGCCACCGCCACCGGCGCCAGAAAACTTCTTCAGTCCGCTGCGATCGGTGGGCAGCTTTATGCAGCATTCCAACCTGTTCCACTTCCTTCAGCCACACGCCCCTAGGGCCACCTCATCCACGGCTTCCTCCTCGGCCTCCACGCCCACGCCCTCGCCGCCACCCACTGTCCAGGAGGAGTCGGTGCCACCAGGATTGACCACCTCCTCGCCATCCCTGCTGGCGACCAGAGCGGAAAGTTGACCTCCAATTGAGGAAGAGGGGAAGGACTGCCTCGAGGACGAGGACCAGGGTCAGGACATGGAAGGATGAGGAAATACTCGCAAGTCAAAGCTTTTACCTTAAGTACTTCCCAGCTCTCATTAGCTCTCTCTGTCGAATTAGGTAAACAGTTGTCAAATTCCATCGGATCTAGATCAATTAGTTGGGTAGTGACACACACATGCTATCAGGGACCTCCAGGAATCCCTAAAGATTTGAAATTATTTGAAATTGTGCCGAAGTAGGCTCTAAAATGGGAAGTTAAACTATTTTAGGCACCTTTTTAATTGATTTCATATCCTTAGCTATTCCTGCCGGCGATTCCCAGGACATGTGTTGCGATTAGAAGTTACGCGCATTTATTTTGACGTTTCTATGGTGTAGTTAATTATATTATATGTACATAATGTTAAATGTTGTTAGAGTACCTTAGTGCGTACTGTATGTGCTGTTACTGTTACTGTGTGCCGTACATATGTTTATGTCTGCTTATGTATACCTGAACGTCTGTGAAACCAAGTTAAGCCATGCAACATGAATTTCAATTGAAGTTAAATAAAGCGATTAAGCAAGGATGTAAAAATAATGCGGAATGAATTGTTTAATTTGTGTTGATTAGAATTCTGAGAAAATATTGCTATCTATTAAAATATAGCTCTTAAGGTTATAAAGGTAATTAGGTAAGGTAATTTCCATTTATGTATTGCTTTCTTCACAAGTTTCCTATGCCTTAAAAAGTATTTGTTTTGACTGGGTACAATAATTAAATTGATAGTTCCCAAGGGAGGAACTTAATTGTAGAAAATACTATCATGCAATCTTTTATTACTCAGTGGGGACTACAATAAATATTTCTTAACGTTTTTCACAAATTCATTCAGAATTCATAACTTCCAAATTAAATTATAACATTCTTTATATTATTTTTTTCCGTCTAAACTAGCTAATTTTTTTAGTTATTGAAATTATAATCCTTAAAAATAATTAAATAAAAATAAGGCACATATGTTATTTAGCAGCTCATACCATTGCGATGGGGTGGCAATCCTGCCTTCAGGAAAAGCTCTTCCAAAGCTTTGTGGAGGCGACGCCAAAACCGTTCCTTACTTATTCCATTGGGCTCCACCGTCGCAAGGGTTCAGGTCTCGACTAAAATACAATTTGAAAATGCCAGCATGCCTCTTATATAATGTTACTTTTTTTTAAGCAAATATATCGTTACCTGTGATCAGCGATGCACTCAAAACTGGTACACAATCTTTACATTCGCAGTGCCTACCACCTCCCAGCCCATTTCCAGGGTCATTACCGTTCCCATTACCGTTCCCATTGCCTCCAGCCTTTTAGCATGGACGCAAACCAACCGACCGTGGGCGGCATGACTGCGGATGTGCTGAAAGCCGTCGTTTCGCAAGCTCTGCTGGGCAAGTTCACAGCTGTTTTCCCAAAGCTTTTCAAGTGCCAGTGGAAGACGTACGAAGGTCAGAAGAAGGTTAGTATATCATCAGCAGCCGGACTTCGAGGTGGGTGTGTGCCGGGACTTATTACCGAAAATCTATTAGCCACAGTTGGCTGCGAGTATCCAGTCATTTTTACCCGAACATTTCCAGAACCCTAGTAATATCCGACCGTATCTTTTCCGGCAGTTCTTCGCCAATTTCAGCACCGACAACACCGTCACTACCACCAACAACAGCAACAACATGAGCGGCCGCAAATTCTGTGTGGGAGGCAACTGGAAGATGAACGGCGACCAGAAGGCCATCGCCGACATCTGCAAGACCCTCGCGGGAGCCGCCCTGGACCCCAACACCGAGGTGGTCATCGGCTGCCCGGCCATCTACCTGATGTACGTCCGCAACCTGCTGCCCTGCGAGCTGGGACTGGCCGGCCAGAATGCCTACAAGGTGGCCAAGGGCGCCTTCACCGGCGAGATCTCGCCCGCTATGTTGAAGGACATCGGTGCCGATTGGGTCATCCTCGGCCACTCGGAGCGTCGCGCCATCTTCAAGGAGTCCGACGAGCTGATTGCCGAGAAGGCCGAGCATGCCCTGGCTGAGGGCTTGAAGGTCATTGCCTGCATTGGTGAGACCCTGGAGGAGCGTGAGGCCGGCAAGACCAACGAGGTGGTGGCCCGCCAGATGTGCGCCTACGCCCAGAAGATCAAGGACTGGAAGAACGTTGTCGTGGCCTACGAGCCCGTCTGGGCCATTGGCACCGGCAAGACCGCCACTCCTGATCAGGTGGGTTCTTATCTAAACTGGGAAAATATATTTCCATCTATCAAGTCCTCTTGGCCTTCATTACTTATTCGTTAATCTTTCCCTTTTACAGGCCCAAGAGGTGCACGCCTTCCTGCGCCAGTGGCTGATTGACAACATCTCCAAGGAGGTCTCCGCTAGCCTGCGCATCCAGTATGGTGGATCCGTGACCGCTGCCAATGCCAAGGAGCTGGCCAAGAAGCCCGACATCGATGGCTTCCTTGTGGGCGGCGCCTCGCTGAAGCCCGAGTTTGTCGACATCATCAATGCCAGGCAATAAGCAATATTTCCGATCTGCCGATGTCGATCAGCCACAAAAAGCAGTTTTGGGAAGGACCTGGCACTAGGACACCTTCCCGCATTAGAATTACGCCCACACCTCACCACCACCAGGAGTGCGGTTCAAAATCCCTAGTTACCCTTGCGAGAAGAGCTACACACACGCATACCTGTTGTCAAATGTTTAGTAGTATATTGTGTACATCTTAAATTATTCTGGCAATAATTACACGCTTCTCATTTATTCATAAACCTAAACTAATCTAAGAATTTTACTTTTTAGAACTGTGTATGTTTCCGCTGAAGCTATTTATAGTGAAAGTGGCGGGTATACGGACATGTGTCACCTGTGCGGACCTTAAACGGGGCTCGACTATTACTTAATTTGTGATAACAGAGCGTAATAGTCCAACTTTTTCTAATCGCAATCAAAACATACTGACCTCTTGAGCTGTGGAGTGTTTCAGAGAGAGCTTCCATAGAGCAAGAATATACAATAGAAAGTACATTTATTAATTTGTTTGTAAAACTTGCAAAGATTAGCCAAGTTTTCTCTGATAACTTAATTTGCGATAGGATAGGAAGCAAAGATTATTCTTATCGTGAAATATGTGCTATTATTATTGCAATTAGGAATATGTATGTGTAAAGGAAAGTGGTCATCGAATGTGCCTATAGCTTTATATTATATTTATATTTAAATATTATATATTTATTTATAAAATAATACTATATTCTTCTTTATTATGATCCAAGTGACCTCTGTCAAGTTTTCGAACTGACAACCTCCGAGATTGGCTTTCAATGTGATTCCATTTAAAGTCTTAACCCGTTTCAGTACACATCGCTTTTGTTTCGACTGGCGTTTTGTATTTTATTTTTAAAAATTGTACCTAGTTAGTAGCCAAATCCGTAGACAAGTAAAGAAAATTCGTAAACCGATTTTAAAACTAGTTCCTCAAAATGAAGAAGACGTACTTCTTTGACGCCATCCTGGTGACCTCCGATCTGCCGATGCCCAGCATCTCAAACGAAAACGTCAGACTCAATGGGGGCCGTGTCTACAGCATTCGCCTGTTTGACGACTTCGAGGAGCTGCCCCCTGAGCGCCTCTTCGTGGAGCATTTCCCCGAGGGTCCCGCGATGGCTCGATTCACGGCCAGTCCCTGCGAGTTGATCGGTTCGCTGACCACCAGGGGCGTCTGCGTCGGAGTTAGCCAGAATGACGAGCAGTTGGCCGCTGGCAAGTTCATGCTGGGACCCACAATCCTGAGGCAGCTGACGGATCCCACCTTCTGTGTGACGCAGAGCGTCATGGTGGATCTGGTCAAGGGCGAGACTACAGTGTGCACCGTTGAGCTCATCGTGAAGATCGGCTCCAACGATCCTGATGTCGAGTGAGTAGTTGAAACAAATCGTTTCTTGTGGTAAGGAAGGTACTTAATCCTGATCCCCTCCAGCCATGTCCTGCTACCATTCGGCAGCTATGACGTCTGCCGTCCCATGGAAAGAGAGATAAACAAGAAGGACATCATATTCACGCTGGGTCGCTCTGGCAAGTGTGGCGTGAACACCTGCATCACGGACGAGCGCCTCATGTCGCACGTCGGGGCGCCTTTCCCGTGTCCCCACTTGCCAACTGTGGATGTGAATACGAAGGGAGGAGCCGTCTCTGGATGCGGCTGCTTTGTGGGCGCGGTGGAGGCGCCGGACAAGGAGAAGGAGGCGAAGAAAAAGGAGCTGCATGAACTGAAGAAGCTCGTCGACGAGCTGGGTCTGGACCAGGTTAAGGTGCCCAAGCCGCCGCGTAGCTTTGAGAAGTCTCGACGCTGGCACTGCAAGTGCCCGGAGCCGGTCTCCACCTCGGAAACCTCCTCGTGCGATCCGCACGAGTTCCTTCCAGAGAAGCCGCCCAGGAAAAGAAAGGCCGTCTCCTTGACCGCGTCAATGGAGCAGCAGGCGCGTCGCAGGATCCTGGGCCCGTGTCCGATCAGAGAGCCGGAGCTGAAGAACGAGGCCTACAAGCCGCCACATCTCTGTCAGCTCTGCCAGTCGGACATCAGTTGGCTGCCCAAGATCTCCGCGTGTCCCTATTGCGGCTACAAGACCTTCGAGGATATCCCGCCCAGCGAGGAGCCCTACGACCTCACGGCCACGGCGCAGCAACTGCTGCGGGATTGTCTCCGCAAGGAGACTTGCGAGAGAGGCTCCTCCTCCAACGAGGAGGATATGGAGATGGGCATGGGGGATGGAACCAATAGCCCAGTCATCCAGGAGGATGATCCCAATATTCCGAAGCAGTGCGTCTGCATGAACGGCAAGCCCTGTACCCGCTGTCGCATCCGCAAGCTCTGCGATAACTTCTTAAGGGACAACGAGGTTAAGAAACTGCCACTGCCCCAGGCCCAGGCTGAAGCCCCACGTACGTCCAAGACCCAAGCTGAGGCTCCTCGTGCATCCAAGACCCAAGCTGAGGCCCCACGTGTGTCCAAAACCCAATCCCAGCCAGCTCAGCGCCAGGAGCTCAGGAAGACCATCTCTAATACCTCGCAGCGGCGTTCTCAGCTGATATCCATCTTCACGGAGATGCGGGACTTGTACGGCCGGGGGAAGGGCGCCGCCGAGGCGGACGCCCAGGCGGAGAAGCTTCGCAAGGAGTGCGATGCGGTCTGTCGAGGCACTAAGACTTCCAAGGCCCGCAGGAAGGCCAGGAGGGCCTTGCAGAAGGCGCTCCAGGAGATCGACAGGGCCTACCCCACGCCGACCAAGAAACGTGTCAAGAAGAAGCGGGTCCACCGGCGCAAGTCCAAGTGGTGAGTGCAAGGACCCTGAAAGGAATCCTACAGAAGCTTTTAAGTTCCCCGTTTCGTCCACAGCTACACCTTCCTGAAGCTGCACAAGCGGCCGACGGATCCCCGGATCGGTCACGCGGACTGCATCTCGGATGGCGCCTGCTCGGGCTACTGCAAGGTGCCCTGCCACATGGGCTGGATGTGGACCAAGAGCGAGATGGCGCGCAACAAGTCCTGGCGCCCAGGATCCATCGCCAAACCCATCCGCCAGCTGATGGCCTACTTCTTGCGCGACTTTCCGGCAGACAACGTCTGCCTCTCGCGCTACCACTACCTGCGCCGCAAGTGCCCCAAGGATCCAGAGGAGGAGGAGGAGGAGCCGCTGGTGCAGCATCCCACGTTGCACATCAGTCGCAAGGGTGACGAGTACATCATAACCCTCCGTCCACTGAAGGATCCCAAGTCGCTGGCGGTCAGTGCCAATCCGTATGCGGACATGAGGCCGGTGGTCTTCCGGATCACCAAGGATCCCGTGGCTGCAGCACTTCGTGAGCTGAGAGTGTCCCTGCAGGAGAAGGGCTTCGCTCCGTGCACCTGTGGTCGCCCCGTGGCCAGCTGCTACTGCCGCAGCCACATCGAGAAGAAGCGCATCCACTACGAGGTGGAGCAGTTCTGTCGCCGACGGGGTTGGCCCAACAACTTCGACTCCTTCGTGTACTCGCCCAACAGCGATGACGACGACAGCGATCGGGAGTACGAGTTCGGGGTCACTCCGCCGGCCGGAGTCATTAAGCCGGAACGCGTGCGAAGACCAGACAGGGCCCATGCGGAGACGCAGTACGTGGACCACGACTGGGCCACGCCCTCCATGTATCCGCATCCGGCCAACATGCTTGTCCAGTACGGCGCCTGTGTGATGGGCGAGCGCAAGAAGCAGTTCCCCTGGCTCCTGGGCAAGGGCAACATCCATGCGCCGCCCAAGAAGCCCATCATGAAGAATAAGCCCAAGAAGAAGCCCAGGAAGGTTCTGCCCTTCCGCAATGTCGGCGGCTTCGACGATCCAAGTCGCTGGGACAAGTCCAGCGAATGGACTGAGCATTGAGGGAAGCCTTCCCTAACGAAATAAATGTGTGTGAAATATAACTATTGATTATTTATTATTCTAGGGGTGGGTTAGGAACGTTAAGAACTAAGTAGTTAGGACTATAAGTACTTACTCAAAATTTGCAAACTTATTTCAGTTCTAAGAATCTTTTGTATAGTCAAGGGATAAGAAAGACCTGAGTGTCAAGTTCGTACATTTTGTTAGCTTTATTTTTAAGGTATAACATCTTTGAATATTATTATATTAGAACTAATCCGGTTTACTTTCTATACCCCACAATAAAACAAATATCTTTATTATCTCTGTATAAATAAATCTAAAAATCATCGTACAATACAATGTGCAAAAATATAATTAACAAAAATGAAACCCTTAAATTACAAATCTATAGCTACAGCTTAACCCCCTAGCTAGCCTTATTTTTTCTCATGGAAATGGAATTAAAATTTTTTTTATTTCGTTGTAGCTCAAATAAAACATGGCCTAGGATGCCATGAGCTTGACTTCGCCTCCACTTTCCGAATCTCATAGGCAATCTCGGCATTCTCTATTGAAAGTTCAGGTCGATCGCTTCAGGCTCTCAGGCCCGGTAAAAATTGTATATTTATTCATGTGAATTCTCGTGGCATTGCTCGTGAGACAATTTACCAAATTATTTGTGCAAGGAAATTTTTGGAGTCGTGAACGACCCGGTTTTTTTTATTCGCCATGACCGAGATGGAGACAAAGCACGCTGAGAAGAAGCCGGTGGAGAAGCCGGTGCAGAAGCCATGGGAGGAGCTCATGGACTGGGATGCGTACTACAAGAACCGCGGCCTGATCAGCACCCGGATGGGCGTCAATAAGTCCGAGTACATGCAATGCTCCACCAAGGACATTAAGAAGAAGGAATGCTGCTCCTCCTGCCCTCGTGGCGTCGTCTACAACCCCAAATGTCCGGGTCCCGGGCAACAGGGCAAGCCTAATCGGGACTACATGCGCTGCTTCGACGCCAATATGGTGGTCCTCAAGCTGGACATGCCCGGCTGGGAGTTCGAGTGCCAGGATCGGCTGCACATCAAGGCCGACATCTGCCGCGGCTGCAAGATCTCTCTGGACGCCAGTCGCATCAACGTCAACTGCCTGCCGACGGAGGTCATGAAGTCCTTCCAAATGGAGGCCGAGTGCCTGGCGAGGCAACTTTCCGAGGGCATTAGCATCGCTCTCGTCTACATGGGCAAGGAGATCGGTGAGTATGAGCATCGCTTGAAAGAAATTTGCAGGTCCATACCCGTCCCAATCCCGTCCAGGTCGTGGCTGCTACGAGGTGCCCGCGGCTGTGATCAACCGCATGGTCAACCAGATCGACGAAGTCGTTCACGATGGCAGCATAGAGCTCACCTGCCGCGGCTGTACCGTGGGCCTGGTCCGCGTCCGCTTCTCCATGCTGATGAGCTGCCAGCCCCTCAAAGAGTAAGTAACGCCACGCGGGCCTGATCCTTGAATGCGATCCCTGAACCCCAATAGAGTTGCGGAAGTCGGACGTTTGGCGGGCGGCCAGGAGCGGGGCTGTTGTTCCGAGTCGAGGGCGTTGAGCAGCGTGGACAGGAATGTGAATCCCCAGGACATGTCGTTCATGGCGGAGGGTTACTCCTCCTCCTCCTTAGATCCCTGTGCAGGCTTCATGCCCAGTGACATGGAAGAGCCTTCGGAGGTTCCCTCGTGCCATGATCAGGGAGAGGATAATGGCTTCCAGTTTGACACCTGTCCGGTAGGATTCATAGTCCATCCATAATCCATTCCTATCACCAGTGATCTCCTGCAGAATCAGCCGCCGCAACTGATCGACATGGCTGGGCCCTTCCCCGTCTATTCCTGTCCCAATATGAACGACGGCTGCCTGGATGTGACCATCGAGCCACCGGCTGGACCCTCCGCCCAGTTCTCCACGGAGCACCGGCACATACTGGGAGACGGGTCCACCAACCGGCTATGCCAGAAGCTGTCGTCGCCTAAGCTCCGGCAGATGCACATCGGCGGCACCCGCTCCTGCCTGCTTTGCGGCGAGGATGTGACCTGGCTGCCCAAGGTGGCCGCCTGTCCTTACTGCGGCTACAAGGCCGTGCCGGAGTTCAAGGAGCGCGAGTACGACGAGAACGCCACCGCCGAGCAGATCCTGATGGATCACCTCGAGAACCCGGTGGACGAGCTAAGCTTTGACCTCGGATCGGTGGAGGGATGTCCCGACGATGAAGATCAGGACGGTGCTCCGGGAAGTACCTCCGAGGCCTTTGAGGCGGTGGTGCGCGACTACCAGGCCCTAAAGCGCAGCATACGCGAGTCCTCCAAGACCAAGGCCTGCCAGTCGGTGACCCAGAAACAGACCAAGGCGGCTGTGAACGGAGACCAGCAGCAGGATGGGCCCCGACCTGAGGAACTGGCCAAGGTCTTTGCCGAGCTGCGAGACCTCTTTAAGGTAAACACCGTTGGCGAGGAGCAGAAGATCCAGGAAATCTGCACGGAGGCCTGCAATCTGGCCAAAGCCAAGAAGGGCAGGAGACGCAAAACGTCGCAGGAGAGGAAGCCGGACGGGAAAGCCACCGATCCCACTGATGCCTGCGAGGTGCCCAAGAAAAAAAAGAAACGGAAGGCCCCCAAGAGGAAGACCGTCAAGTCCAGATACTACTCCATGTACACTCCCAAGGAAAGGCGCACGATAAGAGAGGTGTACACCGCCGCGGAGGCAAAGGTGCCCGGCCATATGGGCTGGCTGTGGACAGCCCATCCGTTGGCCTCCAAGCCAGGATGGCGACCAGGAGCCATCCGACGCTCTATACGCGAACTGATGCGCTACTTTCTAAAGGACTTCCCCGTGGACTGCATCCCGGTGTCCAAGTACATGTCCTACTACAAGCAGAAGCCACCACCTCCCTCGGCGCCTTGCGAGACGGCCGAGGATCTCGTCCAGGTGCCCACGCTGCACATCGAGAAGAAGAACGACGTGTACACCATCACGCTCCGGCCGCTGAAGGATGCGGCGACGCTGGCGCGCTCCGCCAATCCGTACGTGAACATGAAGCCCGTACAGTTCCGGATCGTGAAGAACCCGCTCTTGAAGGAGCTGCGCGATATGAAGCGCTGCCTGAAGGACATGGGCTTCAGCAAGTGCACCTGCCACAGGCCGGTCATGCACTGCTTCTGCCGCAGCTTCGTCGATAAGAAGCGTTTGGTCTACAACATCCGGCAGGAGTGCGAGCGTCGCCACATCGATCCCTGCGAGGACGACCTGGTGCTGTCGGACACCTCGGACAGCGAGGCGGAGTTTGACTTTGGCGTCACTCCGCCCGCTGGCCTGATGCATCCGGAGCGGCTCAATAGCAGACATATCAAGCACACGGCGACGCAGTACGACGAGGCCGACTGGACAATGCCCAGTCTGTATCCGCATCCGCCTAATCCCCAGGTCCAGTTCGCCAGCTGTGTGATGGGCGAGCGGAAGAAGTCCCTTAATTGGATTTACGGCAAGGGCATCATCCAGGAGGTGCCCAAGCCGCCCAAGATGCGCAACATACCCAAGAAGGTGAAGAAGAAGAAGGTGGCGCCGGGACGAGTGGCTGCTGGATATTCAGGGCGGGAGTACCAGGACTCGAGCATCTACAGCCCGCTCAACATCAACTCTCCTCCAATGCACCTGATAACGCCGCCCAACTACTCCACGGACTCGGAGCTTCCGCTGAGTGGCGACCACATGCGGCTCCTGGACCAAGCCGCCTATCCACCGACGGCACCGCAACGCCAGGAGCCTTGGTCCCTGGAAATGGAAAAGGAACGGAAGCGAAAGCGGGTCAAGCGGCGGACCAAGAAGCTGGTCCGCTTCGATCCCACCGTCGGACCCCACTCCTCGGACAGCTACCTACCCTAGGACTGCAAAGGGTCGTACACATATCCACATAAAATCTCCTGTCCATTAGGGACTCAGCCCACCAAACCATATTCCGACATAAGTAGTACCGCGTAAAGTTAAATGTTTTAATAAAATACATCAAATTATTTATAGTACTTAGCTTATATACATCTGAATTTAACATTAATTTATAGTTTCAAATATCAAACAAAACACCACTTAACCCTGAACCCATAATCATAACTTGGCATCCGCCAACTTCTTTGCTTATCTAACCTTAGAAAGACTTGTAAACAATGGAGAATTGGGAAATCCTACCTCCAATATGCAAATCTACGAGTACTAATAGTCTCATTCGAGGGCATTACCCCAAAGCCCGGTTTGTTTATCTAACCTTAACACTTTAACACACATTTACCCGCTGAAATTGCAGGCGCAATAGGAGGAACCAAGGAAGAGTCGCAAAATAACTCCCAGGGCCTTTCTCAATTCCGATTTGTTTATCTAACCTTTGTCGCTTAGCTGCTGACATAACTGCAGCCCATCTGAGCGACTTCACTCCACGGCATATGCTGAATTTTCCGGTCCATAGTCAGCCACAAATGTCTTTCTAATAAGGCGACTTTGCGGCAGATTTATAGTGCACAGAGAGAAATTTGAACATATATTTCGTAGAGTTGATTTTTAATGTTAAAGATTAAAGCAATAATTCTTCACTTTGAGACTTCTTAAAGGAAAACTGAATTTATATCTTAGGGTAACGCAAAAAAAGATATCTAATCACAGCCAAGAAGGTGCTTTAAATAATTGCCCAGCTCTGCAAACAAATTATTATTAAAACACATATATATAGAAATTATTAAGATAAGAATACCAATAATAATCTAAAGAGCCTTGCTGTAATAGCTCTAAATACTAATCTAAACTTAAGTTTTTCGGTGTAGCTTCCGTTGCGGACTGTTGCTCCTGCTTTATCAGAAGCACCATCTACCATAAATTAAGTCTGTTGAATCACTTCTTTAAGTTTGCATGCTTTCTTTCCCTTTCCTTGGCGAAAATCCGTTATCGTTATTCAATCAATCGCTGCCCATTTTCCATTTTCCGTTTGCTGTTTTCCAGCCCGAATTGCAGTCCGCGAAGCGTTAAAGTCGCCTCTCCGTCTTACGCGCTTTAACCGCCAAATGTCAGCGTCTCCGAGTTTCTGGCTAAATGAATATCATATCTTGATTGCCAGAGCGTGGGCCATGTAATTCCCACCCGACTCTCTGGGGGCTTACAAAGCGAGCTTCGTGCTCTGGAGCGCGGCTCAGACGCACTCCAGCTGCTTGGGTGACAGCATGTGCGGAATTTCGCGGATATTGTGCCTGCTGGGTATTACGGCTCTATTTCTGCCGCTGGGTTACTTCGGAGAAGGTGTCGATCTCATGAACCCGGTATATGGAGACTTCTACGCAAATGACAGTGCCCCAAGGTTGTTGCGATTCCGTGACTTCGAGCCTCGTGAACAAAGGAATGTGGTCTTTATCTCAGAGGAGAATGTACTGCCAGGACTAGAGCGCGAGGGTCGAGGCTTCCATTTCCATGCCAGTGGCGAGGACGTGAGTGTGGAGATGGAGTTCATTGTCCCATTCATGAAGATTCCCGTGAAGAGGAGCATGAACCTGGCCCGAGGTGCTGTCCAGAGCCTCCTAAATCTACGAACGGGAGCTATCCTGAACACAGCCGTGGTGGTGGCTGCTGGAGCTGTCATAGCAGCTGTGGTGCGTCTCCTCCTGGCTCCCCTGGTGATCACCTCGCTGGGCAATGGCCATGGCTACAAATCGGATTCCGGCAGAGGCAGTAAGTCGAGGTAACTCATGTGCTTAAAAGTGGATCTAAGTGGTGTTATTTTTGGCTAGTGCGCCGTCTGACCGATGTCGTGGAGGCCCAACTGGAGGAGCACAATATCGACATGACCGTCTGTGTCCAGCAGCTCATCTGCCAGTATCTGCAGCGGAATCTGTCTTCCGGTTATGTCAGGGTTCTGAATGTACTGACCGGGTGAGTGTTTTAAGATTCAACAAATAATACAAATACTTATTGAACTTTGACTTTCAGTTCTCCCTGGCTGCACTCCTTTGTGCATGAAACTGCTGTTTTCCATGCCATCCAATCTGCCAGGAGCAGTCGGAGCTGTTCCCATTCATATCGCTGTCGATGGCCCACACAATTGAACTGGACATCGGGGTCTCTACCACAAATACTGCAGTTCTTTAATGGATAAAAATATAAAACTATTGTAATTATGATTACTGTTGTTTATTTATTTAAACTTATCTTAGGCTTTGTTGAAATACTTAATAAAATAGACTCTAAAATGTTAGACCTTATTACATTTTAATATTGCTTTTCCTTAGGATATAAACTTCTTTTAAGTCACATTGTGGAATCTATCGTATCACACTCTTCTCAACCGCTTCCCGAATGTTTTCATAAGAAATGCTGGGAAATTGGATTAATTTCGGCCACTTCTCCGCAATTAGGGAAGGCAGTCATATGGCATCTTCCGCTTTCATCCAAAACTGCACCGGCTCTTCCTCCGGCTAATCGTTTTCGCACCTCCCAACTGGTTATATCACACTCGTTACTTTGTTGTATTTTGTACTAGAGTGGGAACCGAAAATTAAATGCTTGCAGGCCAGGAGCATCGGAGCGTCAACCGTAAGCTACACGGAAAACAAAGATTACATTTTTTGAAGCCTAAATAGATATTAGAGATATTGCCTTAATATTACAAATAAATTAAAAATTTAATATAGTGTTTAGCCTTATAAAAAGGCAGAGATAGGAATAACTTGTTTATCGATTCTATATCCACTGTATTATTTATGCTTATTTTCCGCAGTGTACAGCCAACCCAGCCAAGCAGAGCGTCGGCGGTGGATGAAAGGTCTGTTGGTGACACAGTCTGGAATATTTTTTCAGATACCTCCCAGACACGGAGCAAGTCGGATCTGTCAGTGGGAAAATGAAGCTATATTATCTGACCTGCGCTCTCCTGGCCAGCTGTGCCGTCATCTGGGCTGCCAGCGGCGAGGAGGACTCGGAGGCATCGGAGGCATCGAAGGCATCGATAGGATCGGAGAAGCTTCCCAGGCAGCAGCCCTTAAAGCCGAATCCTCATCATGGCCAAGGATTCAAGCTGCTATCCTTCGACGCCGTGGGAAAACACATCGCATTGGGCCTGGACTATCTTTTGCCCTTTCTGGAGGTTCCTGTCAAGCGAAAGCGGAATGCTCCGCCTAAGGTAGATACTGATATCTCGGGGTTCTCCAAGGCATTGCAATAATTATCTGCTTTTTAGCCCCTGGTTATAGTCAACTCTGCGGCAGTTTTTAGCTGTGGACTGGTAGTAGCCGGCGGCCTCCTGGTGGGCCACCTTATTAGGAGCATGGGACTGGAGACTATCACCGGAGACGATCATGCGCCCACATCATCATCTACTCAGACAGTAAGTGCAGCGAATGCCACCTCCCGGGGACTATTTGATCAGGAGCTAAGCCTGCCGAGGATCTTCGACAACTTTAAGCTCATATATCGCAACGAAACTGGAGACCGTGTGGGTGGGTATAGAAAAAAATACACCCTTTAATAACTTACATTATTATACGATTGCCCCTTAATTAATATCCATTATTATATAATCATCTTTTTCATCCTTTAGCCACTAGTTTTCCCAATCTTTTGGGCACCATTGAACGCTCCTTTTTAAATAACGACGTCGATCTGTCTGCTTGCCTGCTGAAATCCATTTGCACTCTGACTCGCAGCGCTGGGGATAAAGTGCACCAAGGTCAGGCCTCGGATATGGAGCACCTCCTGGATGGGGCCACCAGCTGGTCCTGGCTGCTGGCCTGGCTGGAGCAGTCCGCCTTCCGGGAGGCCATCGATGCCGGCAAGGTCATGTCGCCCCATCACTGCAGCAACAAGTATCCGCAGTGTAAGTGGGCTGTTCCGGAGGAGCAAATCCTCGACCTATTACGCAATAATGTCCAGTTTAAGTAGCATTTATTATGGAAAATGAAAAATATAAAATAAAATAAATTTTATAGAAATACTGGTTACAAATAACCACAAATAATACTGGTCCGACTCGCCGTTAAAATCTTAATTATTTAAACATAAAATATTAAACAAAATCAGAAAATAAATTTTGGCCAATTTTCGAAATTTTTATAAGGGGTTACATCATTAAAATTTGCAAAAATTGACAAAAAATTAATTGCTTTATATTTCTAAAGTCAGTATGCAGATTAATTAAACAAATAAAAACTTATATAGAAATGCTTTTCGAATTGAGATTAGGGCTGTTTTGGCTTAGTTATGGTTATTTTAACTCTGATTTTTCATAAAAATTAGAGTTTAAAAATCCCGATTTAACAGACTTAATCATTTTACTTTTACATTTTACATTTACTTACCCATAGCAAACACCCCATGGAAATGGTTCGAGTCTTGGGTAACGGCAAGTGACGTATTTACAATAGACGGCGAAATTATATTTTAAAAGAAAAATTGCATTAATAATTATATATTATCAGTCAGCAAAAATAGCTTAAAACCCTGAAACCCTGAGAACCCGCCTTCCACCCATCAAGTACAATTTTTGAACAGAATTTCTGCATGCAAAGTTCATCGAAATGAATTTCTATAATTATTTTGAGATTAGGGCTGTTTTGACTTAGTTATGGTTATTTTAACTCTGATTTTTCCATACAAATTAGGGTCTAAAAATACCGATTTAACGACCCAGAAATGCGTATACCTTGATGTCTTCTTGAGAGCATTGCTTGGCCAATCATTATATATTCGCCAAATGCCGTGCATATTCCGACTCGCCGTTAAAATCTTTATTATTTAAACATAAAAGGCTGTTTTGGCTGAATTATGAATATTTTTATCCAAGAGTTGACCTTAAAATTAGGACATACAAAATCCCATTTTGAACAGCATATTTTGGCCAAAAATGGAATTTAAGGAAAATGCCGTATATGGTTCGATTCGCCATTAAAATCTTATTTTTTTAGCAATAAAATACTTGAAAAAATGTTGGCCAATTTTTGAAAAAATGATAAGGGGTTACATCATTAAAAATGTCAATTGTCAAAAATTGGATAAAAATTTATTGTTTCTGATAAAAACTAAATAACCAAATAAAAACTAACACAGAACTGCTTTCCGAATTGAATTTGAGGCTGTTTTGACATTGTTATGAATATTTCTAACATTTAACTTTTAAGAACTAAAGATAAACAAGTTAACAAATGTTTTTTACATGGCAGTGTACATCCATCATACATATTTCTTACTTATGCAGTGGCGACGCCCAGCGATGAAATCGAAAAGCTGCATACTTAAGCTTCCAAACTTAACCGCAATTCTACATGGAGCGCTGGTGGCATACAGATATCTTACATTTGACTTTACACTAGCTTACATGGCTAGTTAAGGCTGATTTGGCCAAGGTATTGTTATTTTTCATTTTGATTTGTCCAAAAAATTAGGATATAAAAATGACGATTTAAGGACCCAAATATCCGCATTCTCGAGAGCATATTTTGGCCAAAAATGGAATGACAGCCAAAAGCCATATATATTCCGAATCGCTGTTTTAAAGGCTGTTTTGGCCAAGTTATGGATATTCTTAAGTTTGATTTGTCCAGAAAAAACGATTTAAAAATGCCAATTTAAGGACCCAAATATCCGCATATTTAAAGTTTTCTGGAGAGCATAATTTGGCCATAAATGGAATGATAGCCAAATGTCATATATATTCCGATCCGCTGTTTTTAAGGCTGTTTTGGCCGAGTTATGGATACTCTTAAGTTTGATTTGTCCAAAAATTAGGATATAAAAATGCCAATTTAAAGACCCAAATATCCGCATACTTGAAGTTTTCTGGAGAGCATAATTTGGCCAAAAATGGAATGACAGCCAAATGCCATATATATTCCGATCCGCTGTTTTTAAGGCTGTTTTGGCCAAGTTATGGATATTCTTAAGTTTGATTTGTCCAAAAATTATGATATAAAAATGCCAATTTAAGGACCCAAATATCCGCATACTTGAGGTCTTCTGGAGAGCATAATTTGGCCAAAAATG